>JAJONR010006044.1:0-36914 GCA_029582245.1 Solanum etuberosum | reverse complement strand
AAATTAACAAGTCATAATGAAAATGATCATAATTTAAAAGTACTAAATCATGCTAAAATAAGTTTAATAAGTATTAGTTACATGACTAAATATTAAAGGAAATTAAAATTAGATTATGTATTTTAATTGTCTAAACCAATGTAAAACTAAAGAACAAATATTCAATATTATTGTCATTCTTAGTGTTGAATTGATTTTCTTTTTGCATTAGTATTAATTTGATTTTGATTTAAGCTTTATTATAATTACCAACATCTGTGGACTATAATCATTATTGGACCATTCCGATGTCTAAGTTTCAAACTTGAAATAATATATTAAAAGATAAAAACTATGAAAAATATAAGAAATATTTAAAAATTATATCAAAGTAAATATTTTTATGTATAAAATAAAATTTTAAAATTATATATATATTGTCGGGTTGGTTTTTTTAAGTTAAAACCAAACCAACCCAAATATAGTCTGATTTTTTTTTTCAATACCAAACCAAGTCAAACCAAACCACTAGTCATTTTTTTTTCCGGTTTGGCTCGGTTTGCGGTTTGGTTCGGTTTTGTACACCCCTACTTCAAGTGTGTTACTAGGAAAGCATCCCATGCTACTCAATTCATATACAAATGCCAGAGCCCAGAAAAAAGCCTTTAAAACTTCCAATTTTCTTCATTAATTTTTTGGGCATGCAGTATGCAAATGGGCTAGACAAAAGGAGTGCTGTAGCATGCATACCAGGAAAAGGAAGATCTGCTCCCTATTTATCTGTTAGAGACCAGTCAAGTTATGACTGCGCGCAGCCACTTCATTGTTGAAAATGTCAAAGCCACCACAAATGATCATCTTTTATAACACAAGGAGTTATGTAGCGGCCACCTAAACATCAACTTCTTTGCATTACAGTTCAAAAAAATTGGTGTGCTCGAATTATGTATGTATTCATAAGTTCAAGCACTTTCGGGAGATCTGCTTCTCTGCAGTATTTGGGTCCGGTAAAATATTTTGTGTCAGAGCAATATTCAGCAATTTGGCACACTAAAAAAGTTCCAAAGTGCACAAGCAGGCTTGTGTCCACATATTCTAGTGACAGTTGCTTTAGCCAACCTTGTAACAAATTAGCTTGTCCGAAACTTTGAAGCAGAATGGAATAAAAAATTTCAGTCCTTCAGAAAATTAAGATGTCTGACAGCCCATTTTCCTAACCTTGTGTTATTGTATTCTTTGGAAGAGTCAAAAACTCTTGCTAACATAGGGGCTGTGGGTTGAAATGGCATCTTCTCAACAAAATCTTCAAGCTCATCAAAGAATCCATGCAGACCATATAGCTTTATCATGGATTCGTAATGCTCCAATTGTGGTATAATAAAATAATCTTGACTCAGTGAATTGAAATACTGTCCACCCAATTTCACACAACCCTGAGAAATACATGCAAGCAGTACAGCTTGGAAGGTTGTACTATCTGGCTTCACTCCATCCTCCTTCATCAACTCAAACAATTTTAATATTGCTTCACTTTGTTTGTTATAATAACATCCAAGCATCAGAGAATTCCAGAGAACAACATCTTTCACAGAAGTCCCAATGAAAACATTCAGTGCATAGTCAAGACAACGACATTTGGAATACATATCAACCAAAGCTCCTCTGATAACAATGTCCAAATCATAACCATTTCTAATCAAAAACCCATGGATTTGTTTACCTTGTTCACGAGCAAAAATATTTGCACAAACCGCCAAGAGAGTAGCAAAAGTGAATTTACTAGGTGTTACCTCTTGTTGCATTTCCCAGAAAATTACTAAAGCTTCTTCACTCATCTTATGACGAGCATAGCTACTCAACAAAGCATTCCAAGAAACCATATCTCGGAAATAACTCATTTCGTAAAACCAAGCTCTAGCCTTTCTCAAGTTCCCACATTTCCCATACATATCAAGAAGCGCATTAGCAACGCTCAAGTCGGAGTAGAAACCGTGCCTATACATGTATCCATGAACCTGCTTCCCCAATTCAAGATCTGAAAGCCCTGCAGAAACATTCAGGATCAAACTTACAGTCACACGATCAGTGTCCCTCATATCATTGCACATTAAAATGATTAACTCCATTGCTTCATCCCATTGTGAATTATGTGCATATCCTGCTAGCATTGCATTCCATGAAACTATACTGCGTTCAGGCATCCTATCAAAAAGCTCCCTTGCTAGCCTGGTTTTCCCACTCAGCGCATATCCTGACACCATAGAAGTCCAATGAATCAAATTTTTAGGGGATAGCAGGTCAAAAATTGTCCGAGCACACACTAAATTCCCACATTTGGCATACACATCAATTAGAGAGCACGAAACAACCTCATCCTCTTCATAACTAATCTTGATAATTAATCCATGAATTTGAATTCCTTCACGAAATCCTCTAAAACTAGAACAAGCAACTAGAGCATTGGAGACTGTAAATGTCAGTGGCCTCGCATTGAGACGATGCATTTTGAAGAACAGAAAGACAGACTCTTTTCCATTACCCATCTCAAGATACCTTCTAACAATCACATTCCAAGTAACAGCATTTGGTCTCTCAATTTCATCAAACATTCTCCGTGCATCCTCCATTCTCCTACACTTCCCATACACATCCACAAGCGAACTCCCTAAAATCACATTACCACCAAAACCATATTTCAAAACAAGGGCATGCACCTGTCTAGAAAGCCAAAGCGCCAAGGTAGAAGCACACGAAGCAAGAACACCCGCAAAAGTAACCTCAGCAGCAAAAACCCCAGACTTATGCATATCAGAAAACACACCCAATGCCTTCCCAGCATACCCATTTTGTGAATAAGCAGTAACCATAGCATTCCAAGACCCACCATCTCTTTGAGGCATTTCATCAAACAGCTCTCTTGCATCAACCAAACACCCACATTTACCATACGCTTCAATTGCTCGATTGAGCAAGAATACAGGTGGGATTGGAGCAAAACTTACCAAATGCGACTCAACTTTACGGACTTCAACAATGGCCTTCTTTGATGCACAGATTCTGAAGAGATGAGCATAGAGAGCAAAAGGGAAAGGAACTGGAGCTGAGAACAAAACAGAGACAGCTTTTCCAAGTCGACCCAAACGAAGATGGTTGATGATTGTGGTGGTTAAGGCTTTCGCTTGTGAAGATGTTGCCCCTTTGGAGCTGCAAGGGGTGGTGGGTTCGCCATTGATGATATGGTTCAGGACGGAAGCTGCGTTCATACCCATGCAAGTTGCATGGAAGATTGAATTCTTGGTGGACAGTTTAGAGATTCAAACTGTAATTGGATCTCATCAAACTAACAAGCAAATTCACAAACTAAAGCTTGTATATATCTCATTTCAAATGAACCAAATATGACAAGAGTTGCTCTTGCTCTCAAACTAAGCACCTCAGTTCCAATTCGAATATCTGTCTGTAAATGTATATATTATATTACATGAAAAAATATATGTTTGGGCGGATAGAAAGAATTATTGAGTAGTATTTTTTATATTTGTTGAATTTAAAAGATCTTGAAATTTTCAACCACTTCAATAATGATGTTCGACTCTCAACATAACTTGTATTCAAACGAAACATTCTTATTCATCAAAATGTTTTTTAATTATTTGGTTACTTTATGCTAATATCTTTTAGGCTAAAAATTGCAAACTATTATGGGCTATACGGAAGTTGTATCATTATGGGCCAAAACTTGCAGTTCCATATGGACCTCGAGCCCATTTTACGAAACCCTAGCTCCCTTATAAACCTAACAATCCGTCATTCCCTCATCTTTTCTCACACTCCCTGTAAACCCTAGCTGTAAACTTAATACCTACAATCATGGCGGAGAGAGGTGGATTCGGTCGTGGATTTGGAGGACGTGGTGGGAGAGGTGGAGACCGCGGTGGACGGGGCCGTGGCGGCCGTCGTCCACGCCGTGAAACAGAGGAAGAGAAATGGGTTCCGGTCACTAAGCTAGGCAGGCTCGTGAAAGATGGAAAAATCCGCTCACTTGAGCAAATCTACCTTCACTCACTCCCAATCAAGGAGTTTCAAATCATCGATACACTTATCGGTCCATCACTCAAGGACGAGGTGATGAAAATCATGCCGGTTCAGAAGCAGACCCGTGCCGGACAGAGAACCAGGTTCAAGGCTTTTGTTGTTGTAGGTGACGGGAATGGTCATGTTGGTTTGGGTGTTAAGTGCTCGAAGGAAGTCGCTACTGCTATTCGTGGAGGAATTATATTGGCTAAGCTATCAGTGATTCCAGTGAGGAGAGGTTACTGGGGTAACAAGATTGGTAAGCCACACACTGTTCCTTGCAAGGTTACCGGGAAATGTGGGTCTGTTACTGTGAGGATGGTGCCTGCTCCTCGTGGTGCTGGTATTGTTGCTGCTCGTGTCCCCAAGAAGGTCCTTCAGTTTGCTGGTATTGAAGATGTGTTCACATCTTCTCGTGGATCCACCAAAACCCTTGGCAACTTTGTTAAGGTTCGATCTTTCAACAGATCTTGCAAATATCATTATTAATTGTGTGATGATTCTATTACATGTATCTTCTAATACTTTAGCATAAGAATTGATGCGTATAACATTATAATTGAACAAAAAGGTTAATTTGACTGTACATTTTGTTTAAAATAGCTAATGTGGAGATGTCAACGGGGGAGTCTGTTCCAGTAAAACTTTTTGTAAATAGGCTTGAGTTTTATGTTAATAAGGAAGTAAGAAAATGATCTTTCTATGAGAAAGTTATATCTGTATCAATACATGGCTACAAAGTTTTCAAATTTTAGGAAAAATTGCACTGGAACTTCGTAGATTATGACAGAGATAGTAACAATTGTTAGTCTTATAGTTCCAAATCTTGTCATTCTCGAGATCAAGATTGTATAGTTTAGTTCCGAAAGGATGGATGTATTAGGAATATTGGTTAAATTGGGATAGTGTATGTCTGTGACTGAATTCAGTGTTGAGCAAGTCGAATTGTGGGATAGGAGCTGTACCATTATTGATTCTTACCATTTCCTGCAATACCTATACTGCAACGTGTGATAAGCACTTTGTTCTTAAAAAGGTACTTATAAAATGACTCTATGTAGATGATGTTTGGATTGTGGCTTATCACAAGTGTCTATCCAAACAGCCTCTTAGACCTTGTTTAAATGAAGGGAACATAACTCAACTTTTTGCTGTAACCAGCTACTATTTTTATCCAAAACAGGGTGAAGATGTCTGTATAGCAGAAAAAGCATTAGTTTTCTTTGTTGCTCATTTATAATATATTTGCCGTTTGTGTAGTGGATGTGTTTGAGTCTGATGCCACTCATATTATGCATGCAGGCTACCTTTGATTGTTTAATGAAGACTTACGGGTTCCTGACCCCAGACTTCTGGAAAGAGACTCGTTTCAACAAATCTCCATTCCAAGAGTACTTTGATATCTTGGCAAAACCTGCCAATAAGGTTATTGTCTACGCCACCGAAGAGGCAGCGCCTGAGAGGGTTGAGGCTTGATTCATTAGATGTGTTATGTGCTCTGTTGTTTTGTTCTAGTAGTTCACTTCTCTCTGATACGTTAGTATTCTAAATTTTGTTCTGTTTCTGAGGGATGTTTTCCGCAGACTTGCAAAACATAATGATCCTTTTGGTTTGTTTTCAACAATACATATGAAGTTTCTTAATTTGATATCATCTTTTTGCTGGATTAGTTCTCTTATCAGATGACATGATGGCATGTTTCATTTTACCAGAAGTATGATTATTGTGTGGTTTGTTAAATTCTACTTGAAGAAATTTGAAAACTCAATTCACTTTTTATTTGTAGCTGAGAAGTGTTTATGCTGTTTTGCACTATTGCTAAAGATTTTGGATCTTAATGTCACATCATAATTCGATTGCTTATTTGTAATTGCTAGCTTCTTCTTTTCTAAGTTGAAATTTCTGTTGTGATTAATACTCTTGTAATTAAGCTAAGTCGTGTAAATCCTGTCAAGTTCTATATAACGAATTATCATAAACATAAATTGCATTCAGACTTTAATTATTATGCTATGAATAATATACACGAATCCATCTTCCAAGGATTTATCCACTTCCCTTTACTCCATTTGGCCGCCATTAATAAGAAAAAACCTTCTATTTCTGTCAACTTACCTGGCCTCCCCTAGCTCTTTCCACCGTCTGGGTCTCTTTCCTCCTAGCTCTTCCACTATTTGGGCTCTCTTTCCTCTCAATGTTATGCTCCCTTGGTGTTGGTCAACCACGCTAAGTGTGCAATGAGAATGCTTGTTAATCATTGGGTAACCTAGCTCGATCCAAGCAATACTCAAAAGTCTTTTAATACTTGTAACACTCCGGAAACTAGTATGCTAAGCTAGAGCTTGATGTTAGGGTTAGAACCTTGAACGTACCTCCTCGTACCTTAAAATGAGTGTTTTCGTGTTAAAACATCAAGGTTTAAACCCCAAGGACCAACCATGGGTCCTTGAGGAAAAGCCTCCTAGAGGCTGCCTGGCAGTGACCCACGGAGGGCACCCACGCCTCGTGGGTCAACCAACGCTCTGTGGGTAGGCAACCGAAGACCAAGCCCCAGAAAACAGGCCCCAGACCCTGACCCATGCTTCACCAGCACGGGCCGTGGGTCCAACCACGGTCCGTAGGTGAGGGGGTCGTGGGTCATGCCTGGAAACCGTTATGTGAGTTAGTTAAGGGGTGTTTTGGGGTTTTCCACTTTTAAGTTAATATTAAGTGGCGTCGTTTTGCATTAATTTAGACTAACTATATAATGTTTTAAGACCCCTAAATCTATTCATCTCCCTCATAATTTCCAAATTCCCAAATTAAAACCAATTTCCCTCAAAATCTTCTCTCTAGAACTACAAGGAAGAAGAAGAAGAAAGTCAAGCTAGGGTTTGAAGAAAAAGGCTTTTTCACCCGATTTCATGGGAATTCTTTACCAAGGTATGGTAGTCCTTCATCCATGGATAGTCTTCATCCATGGAGTCCCTCCAAACTCAATTTCAAAATAGTAATTTCCCCCCAAAAGCTAGGGTTTTACTCCAAGTCATGGATTCCTTTCAAAAATGATTCTATTGATTTAATTACTTTATATTAAGATTGAATTGATGTTTTGTTATGGTTTTATGATGAAATCTCCCCAGAATCCATGAAATCCCCATATTCTCAATTTATGACTTGTGATGTGGGTGAATTGATGAAAGAAGAGTATTATGAGATTATGCTTATAGCAATTTAGTTAATTGAATCATGTTATTATCCATGTCTAATGTAGTAATTCTAGATGTGTTGATTGAATATGATCTATGGTACTTGAAGGGAAAAGTATGAGAATTATGCATGATTATGAAATTTATGTATATGCTTTAAGAACACCTTGAGAGTGAAGTGTGCATAATTATGATGATGTTGTTGTGTTGATTGAAAGGCTATTCTCATGAACACATAATGAACATAATGTGAAAGGTTTTCTCACACGATGATGATTCTAAGGTTGAAAGGTTATTCTCCCTTAATTGAATCTAATGTTATATGTAGACATGGACGGTGAAAGGTTATTCTCACGCATGATCTAATTAGCTATCTTAATGAAACAAGTTATGACTTAATGAGTATTCCTTCGGATGAATGCTTAGCACCGAGTGGATATCGACTATGAGATGGAAACCTTTCTGTGAGAAAGACCGGGTTTCTAGAAGCAATCTCTTGAGATGGAAACCTTTCCGTGAGAAAGGCCAGGTTTCTAGTAACAATCTCCTTATCCCATCAACTTTGTGCCCACATAGGTCTTTAGCTAGTGGATCCACCTAAAAGCTAATATGATGATGGTCTTACCATAGGCAAGTAGGACAACCCTTTTCGGTGTGGGTAACACCGGATTCCATGTTAAGCTCACATGGTCTATGTCGGTTAAGGCTCATTCCCACTATGAACAAGAAGATGATTTATGAACTATGGATACTCAAGAAGCTTTACTTAGCATGGTTAGGATTATGAGATCTTATTCATGCATTGCACAAGTAGACTTTGAGGGTACTTATGGTATGTTGCACTATAACATGATGATTTATGTAATGAACATGCTTATGACTTATGCTTTTCTATTCTCATTGAAATGATGCTTTAACTTACTAAATTGCATGCATTCAACAAAAATGTCCCTTTTTGCATGTTTTCAAGGTTTTTATGCATAACTATCATACTTAGTGCAATTTTTGTACTAACCCATATTTTCTACATTTTTCTATAAGTGTAGGCTCCGGTTCTTAAGGTGATCTTCTCTTGGTTCAAGCTTGGATCGACTATTCTCTTAGCTTGTGGTGAGTCCTCAAGATTCGAGGACGCATGAGTCATTTGTAGTTCCTTTCTAGTTATGTCATTTTCGAACTATGTTGTTTTAGGGCTGTGTCCCTATTTGAGTTCTCGATTGTAATAGATGGCCAAATGAGACCAGTCTAGACTTCCGCTATGCTTTTATGAAAACTTTTGAAGACTTGAAATATGTTTTATTCTTTATTGTTCTTTACTTATGTTATGATATGCTAAGTGGCTTACATGGTGCCTTTCGGGGTTCTATGTGCCTTGTTACACCTAGGGGGTACCCTTGGGTCGTGACAAACTTGGTATCAGAGCAAAAGGTTTAGAATGATTCTAGGATGATGTCTCATAAGCCACGTCTAGTAGAGTCTTGTTCATGAGTGTGAAGCGCGCCACATTTATGAATGAAAGGCTATAAGATGTTTAGGAAACCACACTTCTTTCACTACTCTTAAGTCGTGCCTTAGAGTTTAACTCTATAAAGTCCCTCTCCTAATCCTTCTCTTGTGTCTTCAGGAAATGAATACACGAAGGGCTAACACAAGAAGAGCGGAAGGTGAAAATGTGAATGATGAAGCTCTTCAAGGTAATCAAGCTCCGATTAATCCTCCGGCTATGTCAGGTGTTGAGGTTAGGTCGGCTTTTCTAATGTTGGCCCAAGCCATGACGACCCAAGCCAACAGAGATGGTGGGACTCATGTGAACCCTAATGTGAATTTGGCTGCTTCAAGGGTTAGGGATTTTGCTAGAATGAACCCTCCCGAATTTCATGGCTCTAAGGTAGAAGAGGATCCCCAAAGGTTTATCGATGAGGTTTATAAAGTGCTTGACGTTATGAGGGTGTCTTCGGAAGAGAAGGCGGAGTTAGCCGCCTACCAATTGAAAGATGTGGCTCAAGTTTGGTATGAACAATGGAAGGGTGAAAGACCCGTTGGAGCGGGCCCGGTAGAATGGGAATCGTTTAAATCGGCATTTCTTGATAGATTTTTTCCCCTAGAGTTGAGGGAACGAAAGATGCAAGAGTTCATTAACCTTCGTCAAGGGGGTATGAGTGTAAAGGAGTATGCTCTTAAGTTCACTCAACTATCCAAGTATGCTCCAACTATAGTGGCAGACTCTATGGCAAAGATGAATAAATTTGTGATGGGAGTGTCCGACTTGGTAGAGGAAGAACGCCGTTCGACAATGCTCATTGGTGATATGAATATCTCACGTCTTATGGTACACGCCCAACACATTGAGGAGTTAAAGCTCAAAAGAATGAATAGGGAGGCAAAAAGGCCAAGGACCGGTGACGGGAACTTCTCCAATGCTAAGTCTGATGGACAAGGTCGACAAAAGTTCAAGCAAAGGTTTTCCAACCAAGGTTCCTCAAATGCTTCTCCAAGGGTCAACAAGGATAAGTTTTCTAACCCTAAACCCCAAGGAGGTAATAGTGGTGGTTCTTATGTGCATAGGCCTAATTGTGCAAAATGTGGGAAGAGCCATGAGGGTAAGTGCTTAACCGGCACCGATGTTTGTTTTGGATGTGGTAAGGGTGGCCATCAAATGAGTAATTGCCCAACACTTACGGCCAAGGGGAAAGAAGTCAAGCAAGCTCCTCCAAGCAGTTCAAACTCCAATGCCCAAAAGTAAAACCGCTTCTATGCTCTTCGATCCCGAGATGACCAAGAGAGCTCCCCGGATGTTGTGACCGGTATGTTAAAAGTCTTTTCTATTGATGTGTATGCCTTGTTAGATCCCGGTGCTACTTTGTCCTTTGTGAAACCTTATGTGGCCATGAAGTTTGATATACTCCTCGAAGTGTTATTAGAACCTTTTTTGGTTTCTACCCCGGTTGGTGATTCCGTGGTGGCTAAGAAAGTTTATAGAAGATGTCCCATAGAGTTACTCTTGTTGACTTGGTAGAACTTGACATGTTAGACTTTGATGTTATTCTTGGTATGGATTGGTTGTATGCATGTTATGCCTCTATTGATTGTAGAACACGGGTGGTCAAATTTCAATTTCCGAATGAGCCTATCTTAGAGTGTTAATGAGGGAATTCTATGCCTAGAGGTCAAATTGTGTCTTATCTTAAAGCTAGAAAGATGATCTCGAAAGGTTGCTTTTACCATGTTGTTAGAGTGAGGGATGTAGATTCCGAAACTCCTTCTCTTGAGTCGGTTCCGGTGGTTAATGAGTTCCCAGAAGTTTTTTCCGATGATTTGCCCGATATTCCTCCCGAGCGGGAAATAGATTTTGGTATTAACCTTCTTCCAGATACGCAACCTATCTCTATTCCTCCTTATAGAATGGCTCCGGCGGAGTTAAAAGAGTTGAAAGAGCAACTAAAGGATTTACTAGACAATGGTTTTATTCAACCGAGTATCTCTCCATAGGGTGCTCCTGTGTTGTTTGTCAAGAAGAAAGATGGGTCCCTTAGAATGTGCATTGATTATCGTCAATTGAATAAAGTGACCATCAAGAATAAATATCCTCTTCCGAGAATTGATGACTTGTTTGACCAACTTCAAGGGGCTAGTTATTTCTCTAAGATTGATCTTCGTTCCGAGTATCACCGATTGAGGGTGAGAGGGGTTGATATTCCCAAGACGGCTTTCCAAACAAGATATGGTCACTATGAGTTCCTAGTAATGTCCTTTGGCTTGACTAACGCTCCGGCGGCGTTCATGGACTTAATGAATAGAGTATTCCGACAATATCTTGACATGTTTGTGCTAGTATTTATCGATGATATTTGAGGAGTGAGGATGAGCATGTTGACCATTTGAGAATTGTATTGCAAGTTCTTAAGGACCATCAACTTTTTGAAAAGTTTAGCAAGTGTGAATTTTGGTTACGATCCGTAGCATTCCTTGGTCATATTGTGTCAAGCAAGGGTGTTGAGGTCGATCCTAAGAAGACGGATGCGGTCAAGAATTGGCCTAGACCTCTATCACCGACAGACATTAGAAGCTTCTTGGGTTTGGCCGGTTATTATAGGAAATTTGTTGAGGGTTTTTCTTCTATTGCCTCTCCTTTGACGACCTTGACTCAAAAGAAAACTAAGTTTGCATGGTCGGAAGCTTGTGAGAAGAGTTTCCAAGAGTTGAAGGATAGACTTACTTCCGCTTTGGTGTTGACCTTACCAGAGGGTACGTATGGCTTTGTGGTGTATTGTGATGCCTCTAGAGTTGGGTTGGTATGTGTGCTTATGCAAAATGGTAAGGTGATTGCCTATGCTTCAAGGCAACTTAAAGTCCATGAGAAAAATTATCCGACCCATGACCTTGAGTTAGCGGCGGTTGTGTTTGCCTTAAAAATATGGAGGCATTATCTATATAGGGTGCATGTTGATGTTTTCACCGATCACAAGAGTCTTCAATATGTGTTTAGTCAAAAGGACTTGAATCTTCGTCAACGGAGGTGGTTAGAATTATTGAAAGACTATGATATGAGTGTCCTTTATCACTCCAGCAAAGCTAATGTGGTAGCTGATGCGCTTAATAGGTTGTCCATGTGTAGTGTGACTCATATAGAGGATGAAAAGAAAGAATTGGTTCGTGATGTGCATAGGTTGGCTCGGCTAGGTGTTCAACTAGTGGATTCCACCAAGGGTGGTGTCATGGTCCATAATGGTTCCGAATCATCCTTTGTGATAAATGTGATGTCTAAGCAAGGCCTTGATCCCATATTAGTTGAGTTGAAAGAGTCGGTACTCAGAAAGTCCGTTGAGGCTTTCTCCCAAGGAGGAGATGGGGTGCTTAGGTATCAAAGTCGGCTATGTGTTCCGGATGTTGATGGGTTGAGGGAGCAAATTTTAGAAGAAGCTCATAGTTCTCGGTATTTTATTCATTCGGGAGCGACCAAGATGTACCGCAATCTACGGGAAGTCTATCAGTGGAACGAAATGAAGACAAATATTGCGGGATTCGTAGCCAAATGTCCGAATTATCAACAAGTTAAGGTTGAGCATCAAAGGCCGGGAGGCTCATTGCAAAATATACCAATTCCCACTTGGAAGTGGGAAGAGGTGGATATGGATTTTATTGTGGGTTTGCCTCGCACTCGAAGGCAACATGACTCTATTTGGGTCATTATAGATCGGATGACAAAATTAGCCCACTTTATTCCCGTCAAGGTTTCTCTTTCGGCGGAAGACTATGCCAAGTTGTATATAAACGAGATAGTGAAGTTGCATGGGGTTCCTTTATCTATTATTTCGGATCGAGGTACTCAATTTACTTCACACTTTTGGAAGTCATTTCAAAAAGGGCTTGGAACTAAGATCAAGCTTAGCACGGCTTTCAATCCCCGAACCGATGGGCAAGCGGAGCGTACCATTCAAACATTAGAAGATATGTTGAGGGCATGTGTTATAGACTTCAAGGGTAATTGGGATGATCACTTTCCATTAGTAGAGTTTGCCTACAATAATAGTTATCACTCAAGCATCGGTATGGCTCTTTTTGAAGCCTTGTATGGTAGGAGATGTAGGTCTCCGGTTGGTTGGTTTGAAGTAGGTGAAATTGCTCTTATTGGTCCCGAATCGGTTTATGAAGCTATTGAGAAGGTCCTGCTCATTAGAGAGAGGTTGAGAACGGCTCAAAGTAGACAAAAGTCTTATGCCGATGTGAGAAGAAGGGATCTAGAATTTGAAGTTAATGATTGAGTCTATTTAAAAATCTCACCCATGAAGGGTGTAATGAGATTTGGCAAAAAAGGAAAACTTAGTCCCCGGTATGTAGGCCCATATCTAATTTCGCAACGTATTGGGAAGGTTGCTTATGAGTTGGATTTTCCAAATGAGTTGGCCCCCGGTTCATCCTGTATTCCATCTTTCTATGCTTAAGAAGTGTGTTGGAGATCCGGTATCCATTAATCCCTTAGAAGGGTTGGGAGTTGATAAAAGTCTTTCCTATGAAGAGGTCCCGATAGAGATCCTAGACCGGCAAGTCAAGAGATTAAGAAACAAGGAAATAGCTTCCGTAAAGGTTTTATGGAGGAATCACTTAGTTGAGGGTGCTACTTGGGAGGCCGAGGCCGATATGAAGTCCCGATATCCTTATCTCTTTCCTTAGACTCCTATGCAAACTTGAGGTAAATAGTCCCTCTTGAGTTTTAGTATTTTGGAGTCATGTGTGTTATAAGTGTTTTTTTTCCTTATGTTATGCATGCTCTTGATGAGATCCATGTTTAGTAGGAAAATGAGTTTTTATGGTTTATGTGCCTCATGTTGTTGTGCATTTAGTATGAATTGCCTATTTGATTTCATGAGATGATTGATGAACATGCTTTAGTATGCTTTAGAGAATAATTGCATATTGGCTCCATGATATTGTGTTGAGCATGGTTTTAGTTGGAGAAGGTAGTCCTCCTATGAATATGAGAAATATTGAGTTTCATGCATATTGGGTTGTTAGATGCAGTTCCTACTTCCTTATGTTGCATTGATTATGTTTGGAATAGAGTTGAAGTTTCCTCTTTAGAATTATGCATTATTTGATGTTTCATGTATGATGGGATGCTAGTCTTGAGTCTTTTAATTTCGTAAGGTGTCTACATCATCATTCGAGGACGAATGTTCTCAAGGGGGAGATATTGTAACACTTCGGAAACTAGTAGGCTAAGCTAGAGCTTGACGTTAGGGTTAGAGCCTTGAACGTACCTCCCCGTACCTTAAAATGAGTGTTTTCGTGTTAGAACGTCAAGGTTTAAACCCCAAGGACCAACCATGGGTCCTTGAGGAAAAGCCTCCTAGAGGTTGCTTGGCAGTGACCTACGGAGGGCACCTACGCCTCGTGGGTCAACCCACACTCCGTGGGTAGGCAACTGTAGACCAAGTCCCAGAAAATAGGCCCCAGACCCCAGACCCCGACCCACGCTTCACTAGCACGGGCCGTGGGTCCAACCACGGTCCGTTGGTGAGGGGTCGTGGGTAATGCCAGAAAATCGTTTTGTGAGTTAGTTAAGGGGTGTTTTGGGGTTTTCCACTTTTAAGTTAATATTAAGTGGCGTCGTTTTACATTAATTTAGACTAACTATATAATGTTTTAAGACCCCTAAATCTATTCATCTCCCTCATGATTTCCAAATTCCCAAATCAAAATCAATTTCCCTCAAAATCTTCTCTCTAGAACTCCAAGGAAGAAGAAGAAGAAGAAGAAGAAGAAGAAGAAGAAGAAGAAGAAGAAGAAGAAGAAGAAAGCCAAGCTAGGGTTTGAAGAAGAAGGTTTTTTCACTCGATTTCGTGGGAATTCTTCACCAAGGTATGGTAGTCCTTCATCCATGGATAGTCTTCATCCATGGAGTCCCTCCAAACTTAATTTCAAAATAGTAATTTCCCCCCAAAAGCTAGGGTTTTACTCCAAGTCATGGATTCCTTTAAAAAACGATTCTATTGATTTAATTACTTTATATTAAGATTGAATTGATGTTTTGTTATGATTTTATGATGAAATCTCCCAAGAATTCATGAAATCCCCATATTCTCAATTTATGACTTGTGATGTGGGTGAATTGATGAAAGAAGAGTATTATGAGATTATGCTTATAGCAATTTAGTTAATTGAATCATGTTATTATCCATGTCTAATGTAGTAATTCTAGATTTGTTGATTGAATATGATCTATGGTACTTGAAGGGCAAAGTATGAGAATTATGCATGATTATGAAATTTATGTATATGCTTTAAGAACACCTTGAGAGTGAAGTGTGCATGATTATGATGATGTTGTTGTGTTGATTGAAAGACTATTCTGATGAACACATAATGAACATAATGTGAAAGGTTTTCTCACAAGATGATGATTCTAAGGTTGAAAGGCTATTATCCCCTAATTGAATCTAATGTTATATGTAGACATGGATGGTGAAAGGTAATTCTCATGCATGCTCTAATGAGCTATCTTAATGAAACAAGTTACGACTTAATGAGTACTCCTTGGGATGAATGCTTAGCACCGAGTGGATATCGACTATGAGATGAAAACCTTTCCGTGAGAAAGACCGGATTTCTAGAAGCAATCTCTTGAGATGGAAACCTTTCCGTGAGAAAGGTCGGGTTTCTAGTAACAATCTCCTTATCCCATCAACTATGTGCCTCCATAGGTCTTTAGCTAGTGGATCCACCTAAAAGCTAATATGATGATGGTCTTACCTTAGGCAAGTAGGACAACCCTTTTCGGTGTTGATAACACCAGATTCCATGTTAAGCTCACATGGTCTATGTCGGTTAAGGCTCATTCCCACTATGAACAAGAAGATGATTTTTAACTGTGGATACTCAAGAAGCTTTACTTAGCATGGTTAGGATTAATATGTGATCTTATTCATGCATTGCACAAGTAGACTTTGAGGGTACTTATGGTATGTTGCACTATGACATGATGATTTATGTAATGAACATGCTTATGACTTATGCTTTTCTATTCTCATTGAAATGATGCTTTAACTTACTAAATTGCACGGATTCAACAAAAATGTCCCTTTTTGTATGTTTTCAAGGTTTTTATGCATGACTATCATACTTAGTGCAATTTGTACTAACCCATATTTTCTACATTTTTCTATAAGTGTAGGCTTCGGTTCTTAAGGTGATCTTCTCTTGGTTCAAGCTTGGATCGACTATTCTCCTAGCTTGTGGTGAGTCCTCAAGATTCGAGGACGCATGAGTCATTTTTAGTTCCTTTCTAGTTATGTCATTTTCGAACTATGTTGTTTTAGGGCTGTGTCGCTATTTGAGTTCTCGATTGTAATAGATGGCCAAATGAGACAAGTCTAGACTTCCGCTATGCTTTTATGAAAACTTTTTAAGACTTGAAATGTGTCTTATTCTTTATTGTTCTTTACTTATGTTATGATATGCTAAGTGGCTGACATGGTGCCATTCGGGGTTCTATGTGCCTTGTTACACCTAGGCTAGGGGGTGGTCTTGGGTCGTGACAATACTACACAATTAGTCGATATATTTATAAAGTAGATCAATTTTTGCCCTTTCTCTATGAACCCATTCATTTTAATCACATGATATGCCAACTAACATATAAATTTACCCATCTATTCACCAGATATTACTTCTTTTACCACCATCAAAACTTCTCCATATATAGTATCTCCACCAACATAAGTTTGGTGGAGATAGTATAAAGTTTATGTTATAAATGGCATCCTCCAGATAACAATAGTATAAAGTTTAATGTGGATGGCTCATGGCTCTACAAACCCCTAATCTGATAAGTGTGGGCATTGGAGAAGTTTTGCAGGTAGTATATATAGATCATGCATCTATTGTCTTGATGGAATATCATGAACTACAAGTTTATGCCCTTTTGTTTGATAA
This sequence comes from Solanum etuberosum, assembly GCA_029582245.1. Taxonomy (NCBI): domain Eukaryota; kingdom Viridiplantae; phylum Streptophyta; class Magnoliopsida; order Solanales; family Solanaceae; genus Solanum; species Solanum etuberosum. The sequence continues at coordinate 20,241 of JAJONR010006044.1, read as the reverse complement.
ACCACACCCAGCCATGCCTTTTGAACTTGTAAATAGAACAATTACTCCTACTAGTTTAAAGGAAAAAAAGACAAAATCTATTTAATATTTTCATTTTACTGATTATTATTGGTTCATGTCTTCTAGAAGTGGAATATACATACAGAAGAATAGTCATTAAACTTAATCTTCTAAGGAGACTTGATTATTGTCATTGACTATAGTAATTTTCATTCCTTTTTAATACATATGATTATAATAACGATAATATATTTAATGTATTTGACAAGTGAAGAATAGTTGAATTAGTGGTGAATTCAAAAAATTTTCTAACTAAATTTAATATATAAAGTAGTAAATGCACAAAGAAGTCAATATAATAAAATTTATTTAATTGGAAAATTTAAATATATTATTAGGAATTTTTTTAGAACAATGGATCTCCACAATAGAACTTTTCAAGAGTAAATCAACTTCATGTGTTATTTGATTGGTTGAATTTTAATCTTTTAAGAAAGTTAGAATTCTTTTTGGTGATAGTATCAAACATTCTCATTGATTTAAACAAGGTCTCTGATATTTAATTTTAAATTATTATTTTTGAAATATAAATAAAATATACTTTATATATATAATGCAATATTTAAGAAAAAAATTCATATGAATCCTCTTGATATTACATAGGTCAATCCCTAATGGGATACCCACTGGAGGTCTCAAGTTGATCATTAAATGCCAGTTTTTTCAATAAGAATTTTTTCTACTTTTAAAAGATCAAATTTAAATTTGTAATCAAATATAAAACTTTTTAAAATTTATATCATGGTAACTTTGAATTTTACTTGCAAATTTAAAATATTTGATTTGTTGAGTTAAAATAGCAAGGTGTCGTGCAAAGATTAATAATTGCTAATCACGATGTTGGTAAATTAGTTGATTAAATTTTTTTATATAAGACAATCATAATATATTGATATTGTTTGGTTAAGGAACCGACTTATAAGAAATTAATATAAACCTAAATTGTTGAGATATAAATCTTTCTCTAATCAAAACTCTATAAATAACTATATTATAAATGCTATTATATTATTGTATGAGAATAATGATTTTTTTTTTTGAGCAGAGAGAGTAATGATTTTCAATATAAAGAGCTTCAATTTTTTCTCGAAGAAAAAAGAAAAATAATTATAATAATACTTTAAATTTCAATATATAATAAACTAAAATTCAAATATGAAAAGAAAATCTCCGAACTTTCTCCTAAGATAAGAAAGGATCAATCATGATAATATTTAACTTTCAATCCATAAAAAATCAAAATCCAAATATTGTAAGAAAATCTTCAAACTTTATCCCAAAATAGAAAATTAATTATAATATTACTTTAATTTTTTCCCATAAGAAAACTAAAACTCAAATATGGTAAGAAAATCTTCAAACTTTCTCCAAAAAAAATAAATCAATTATGATAACACTTTAACTTTTCTTTCATAAAAAAAAAAAACTCAAATATGGTAAGAAAATCTTTAAACTTTATTCCCAAAAAACAAATCAATTATGATAATAGTTTAATTTTACTTCCATAAAAAAACAAAATTCAAATATGTTTAAGTAAATATTCAAACTTTATCTCCCAAAAAAGGTAAATCAATTATAATAATATTTTCACTTTTATACCATAAAAAGGTCAAATTCAAATATAATAAGAAAATCAAATAAAAATTCCTAAAATGTTAATTATAATAATCATTTAACTTTCTTTCCAGAAATATATAAAATTCAACCATAGTAAGAAATCAGAAAAAAAACCTTATAAAAAGGATTAAGAATTAAGAAATCTCATTCACAAGCCTCCCGTTTCTCTTTCTCCGAATCTATATAAACAAGGTGAGAGTTTAGAAAACCAGAAAAATCGAAGATTGTTTTACATAGTCAAATCCTGAACTATTTTCCGGTCCATTTCTAGTGGTTCAATACGCGCTTACGAAAAAAAAAAAAGTTGAAGAAAAGGCTAAAGAAACCTTACATAAAAAACCCACACTTAAATCCAATCTCTCTGTGTGTGTGTGTGTATTTTAGAGGTAAATTACTAAATTATATGAAAGATCTTGACTGTTTCATTTCTCAGATGATTTTGATACCCTTTACTTTGATCTTTCTTTGAATTCTGTTTTTTTTCTTCATTTCAGCTGTGTATCATCATGATCTTGAAAATAGTTCTATTTGGGTTTGTTTCATTATTGATCTGGTCTATTTTTGACCTTGATGCTTTGTTTTTATTTGGGTATTTTTTTTCTTCATTCTAGAATTAGAAAAATTAAATCTTGGTGGGAATTGAGAATTGGGAATTTTGATGATCTGTTTCTTTCTTTGATTCTTGGTGGGTTTTGGGGATATCTTTTGTTCAATCGCAAGTTAGTTTGATTCTTGGTGAGGTTCTACTTTGAATTTTTGTTTTGTTTAAAGGGTGTGTTTATGTTCTTACCTTCGAAATTTTGATGTTTTTGCCCCTTTCTTACAGGGAGAACAATTTGAAGAAACAGTGGAAACTAGAAGAGATGGCTAACAATGCGGCGGCTTGTGCAGAAAGGGCAACTAGTGATATGCTGATTGGGCCAGACTGGGCTATAAACATTGAGCTTTGTGATATTATCAACATGAATCCTGGGTAACTTTCTTGCTTATATGTCTATGTGGTATTTTGTAATCCTGGGTAAAGATTGCTTGAAATGACTAACTTATTTTGATATCTTGAGAAATTCATCATCCAGCTTTTAAGACCAAATCTCAAGTGATAACTTGAGAAATTCATCACTGATACTGACTCATACAAGGATGAGTTATCATTACCGTTTACGGGCTGTTGATGGATATGAGACGATTGTTGGTCTTATTTTAATTATTTTAGCTCGTTTTTGTTGGGTACCAAGTGACATGACTGATAAGAATATATCTAAAGTTTCAAAACTTCCAGATCAACAAATTCGCATTACTGATGGTGGTCGTTCCATAGAGTTAAGCGACAAGTGTGTAAACCAGGATGTTGATGTTGCTTTTCCTGAAGTGCGTGGTGGAGTCATCTATTGCAATCTAAACATACTGGTTTACACACTTGCCACATAATTCTTTGGGACGACCGCTATCAGGATTGTGAAGCTGTTGTTCTTGAACTTTTGGGACTTCAGATATACCTTTATCAGTTCTGTCACTTTCATAAGGAGTATCCAGCAAGAATGAGCTGAAATCATTAAAATAAGACACATCAGTCGTCTCATATCAATCAAGTCACGTAAAAGGCAATGATAACTCATCTATGTATGCATCAATATCACGTGATGAGTTTCTCAAGATATCACTTGGGATTTGGTCTTCCAAGGAGGATGATGAGTTGTATTCATTTTATCCGGCTCAGCGCGAATAGGAGTGACTCATGTATTTTGCATGCTCAATTTTTTTCCACCATGGACAAAATCATGCTGAGTTTGGACAGAAACATCTGTAATATACTCCAATCTGGCAGTTGGGGTGGACTAGCTGCATAACTGAAGTTGTGAAATGACGAGGCACAGTCAGGATATGCAGTGGTGGAGACCTAGCCTGTCAGTTCATTAGGTTGAAACAATCCCCCAATAGTGGCAATCGTTTCGTGATTCTCAGTAGGGGGGAGAAGAATTGCTTCAAATCCATAGGAGAATCCTGAAAGCAACTGCCTAGGGAAACATCTCCATTATGATTTTTCCCAACCGGGAAAGCTGAAGAAGCAGTTACATGGGCACTAGGCTCCTTTTATTTTGTGTCCTTAATTTCTATTTTAAAATCTTACTAGAAGTAGAGAAATAAGATAAGAGTGAATGATGACCATAAGGTAAGGAGATAGGTGGGATGAAGGAAATTGGTCAAAGGAAAACCCAGTTATAGAACTTGAATAGATCATCTCTTATCAAGAAACCAAAGCTAGTTCATCACTCTGTTAGTTATGTTGTGTTTGAAGTGCTATAGGATAGTTAAAAGTTAATACTGCTTGATGGGTCTTTCTGTCTGTGCTGAATGAGATCCTTTGAGTTAGCTATTGCTTTATGAAGTTCTTTTTGATCAAGTAAAGTAAAAACCAATATCAGGATGGTACTGCAAGAGTTACAAAAACATAGGAAATGTTACAATTTCTCAATTACATCTCATGTCATCCAAAAATGTGCATCATATCATCTATCGTTTTGCCTTTGCACCAAAAGTATAAATTTTTTAAGTATCTTGTTAGAGAAGAAATATGGTTGTTCTTTCCCTCAAAACATTCATAGATGCTTTTTATGAATGGTAACTAAGTATCGTAAGTAAATTGCTCCTGGTTGTTCAATTATTTGGTAACCAGTGTCATTCTTTGATAAATGATCACTATGAGTTAGACTCAATAGAATTTGATCAATCCTATTTTCTGTCGTTAAGGTGGAGAACTGGACCAAGAATTCTCTTTCTTCATCCTCAATGTCTAGTCAATCAATCCATAAATTGCATAATGGGATTGTCTTCCATAGACATCTTCAGTTTTCTGCAAGTTCTCTGAGCCTGCAACAGAGCAGCAAACTCTCACTTCCCTGGGCTTAACCCGAGACACTCCAAATAGATTTAGAAAAAGTGACCAGACTTTCTGTACTTTTCTAGGAGTTCTCACAAAAGAAGTCTCTTCTTTGAAGTTTATGCCGGCACCTTTAGCCTCTTAGGTGCTAGCCTGCTACTCATTCAAAACATACAACTTTAAGAGGTGCTTTAGTTTTCCAGATCATTTTCCAAGGTGGGAATGTTTTTTTCAAGAGCTTTTAACAGAGACCCCCCCCCCCCCACAGCTAGCTGGACAAGTGTGTTATGACTTCATGTATCCAAAGAAACAGGATGTAGAAATTCTAGCTCCTCAATTTACCAATCATTAAGACTTTTCCCCAACTGCAGTGCCATCCTGTAATAGATATCTTTCAGCTGTGATGCTGTCGTTATTACATCGAGATTATATATTAGGGAACTCGTTTTTGTGCAACCCAATGTCTACCAATAATACAACCAAAATCTCATGTGATTTCCATTTACCCATTTTAGCTTAGTATGCATATGAAATTCTCTTTAATAACTGTGAATGTGCTTCCAGATGGTAGTTTTATTAGGCATGAGTGAAGCTCTTGGAGTCCAGTAATTTTCGTTCCATTATTTAATGATCACTTCATCCCTCAACTGCCCCTTTTTTCTATGATGTAGTCTTGAATGCCATTTAAAAAGCTATACTTTGTTGTGGAGCTTGACATTCTTTACTCCCAAATCTCCACCTTTATTGATCACTACATTTTTCCATCTAACTGTATGCAGCTTTCTCTGCTAGAGTTTCCTTCACAGAGGAAGTTGCTCCTAAGTTTATTAAACTATTTTTCCAACGTAGAAGGAAAGGGAATGAGCGACATCAATAGGTGAGCATATGATCAAAGACACCATTCACCAAAGTGAGTCTTCCACCAAAGGATAAATATTGTTTCTTCCATGGAGCTATTTTTTTTCCACATCAAGAGTTCCTTGCCGAATCCCATTTTCTGTCAATCTAGAACCGAGAAAAAGGCTCAAATAAGTAGGGAATGACTCAACTTTGCATCCAAGAATATCAGAAAGCTCCAAAATGTTCTCTTAGCATTTTTAAAAAAACACTTCTTTTGGCCAAGTTAATTTTTCAAAAGCCAATAAAATGATTCTGAGGTGCTACATTTGGTCTCTTTCAGCATCAAAATAATATGTGTCATCTGCGAATATGTGTGATCTCCAAGCTCCTATCACTGTGTCCATCTATTTGAAAGCCCTTGAGTTATTCATAACTTCCATCCTCTTTAAGGGTTAAATTTAACACTTCCATCACATTGGCAACGGGATAAGGAGAGTGGATTTCCTTGTTTTAATCCTTTTTGATTGAAAGAACCCTTGTGGTTTAAATTTAACAACTTATTTATGTGATGAAATTATGGGAAGTATTTCACCGTGACTGTTAGTTGTCTATCTTCTTTTCACCTGATAATTATGTACTGGGGGAAGTGGAAAATTGAAAAAGGAAATAGAAAGTCATGCTTATGGGTAGTAAAGTCTCTCAAAGAAATCCCAGGGCATGATAGGCCGTAAAGTAGGTAAACATGTGTAAAGTTGGATGTAGCCTTTCTGGCTGATACAAGTGTAAGATGCACACTTCTGCTGGACTTTCTTTTATTTGAAATGGTATTCTTCACTGTCAGTTCATGTTCCATCTGGATCTTCTGAAATTGTTTGTTGTCCTGTAGTAAAATTTTAAATTACCCTTGTTTGTCTTGCCAAGTTGAGCTTTTCTATAGTTGATTTTGTACCAGCTTACTGATTAAATTCTAATTGCAGACAAGCAAAGGACGCTCTTAAGATTATCAAGAAACGCTTGGGGAGTAAAAATCCAAAAATACAGCTCCTTACACTATTCGTAAGTATATTTCACTTGCCCTTACCATTACTAGATTTCACTTGCCCTTACCATTACACTAGAGTTAGTTTTGCAATTATGAATAAAGATACAGGTCTAACATTTGAGCGTCTCATAAGTCATATCTTAGTAATCCACTTATGGTTTTAACAAACAAATATGACATGCTACGGGTCTCAACTTTCTCGTTCCTGATAGGAGGAGGAGTATAGTTATCAAACTTTAGCTTACTGGTGTACTACGTTGAAATATCTCCTGTGTTTCAGCACATCCATAGTGTTGGCATTTTGCAGTTAGGTCAATAACAATTGGCAATAGAAATTCACTTCATCAACGCGTCATGTTTTGACTGCCCGTGTCCCAAGACACATTTAAGCTATCAGTAATTCAATGAATATCCCAGGAGTAGATTTTTCATGTGCATATAACAGTTCTAAATATGGCTCTTGTCATGGGATTTGCCCTTTGAAGTTGCAAAAGATTTTGTAAAGAGAAACTTCAATTGAAGATTATTTACTAATTCTTTCTTTCTACAAATTATTTATTCAGGTTCTTGAGACTCTGAGCAAAAATTGCGGAGAGAATGTGTTTCAGCAAATTGTGGAGCGTGAGATTTTACGAGACATGGTCAAAATTGTGAAGAAGAAGGTAAACAACACCTAATATACATGGTTTCCTTAACTTGTTAAACCTATTTGAGATCTCTAATAACTATTTTTTTTTATTACAGCCTGATTTAAATGTGAGGGAGAAGATTTTGATTTTGATAGATTCATGGCAAGAAGCTTTGGGAGGGCCAGGGGGAAGATTTCCCCAGTATTACACTGCATATAATGAGCTGAAGGTGATTCATGTGTCCCTATTATTATGCTCAAGCATCTATCAATCTTTGGGTGAAAGCCTGTTCAACATCGTCCTTGGTTGATTTTCCCCTACTGTAGCACCTGCTATAGCAAAGGTTCATGTTTTTTCAGTTGCAGTTGGTAATAATGACTTAGATATTTTATCACATAAAAGAAATAAATTCCTGGATATAGCTGAATCAGTTCCTCTCTCTTACTTTCTCAATAAAAAGAATTATGGGTGTAACCAAAAGTGGCTAAGCAAGTCTAGGTGTCAGAACTGATCTGTTAGATAAGAAAGTGAATATGGTTTTCCAATATCGGTTCACATTGACCTTTATTTAGATTCTTTTGAACTGGATAAAATGAACCGAAGGTAATGGAAAATGAACCAAAGAAAGATAAAGAAAACAGAAAGAAGAGAGTTTCCTTCCTTTTAGGTGCAGAGCATAACCGGAGAAGAATAATTTTTACTTCTACATTGCCCCGTTGAAATAGTTAAGTTGTCCTTAGTAGAAACTAGTTTCTCCAATTTCAACTTGTTTCTCTCTTCTCTAGCCAAACGGCCCAAACCAAACAAGTTAAAGGAATGCAACAAAAGAAGTGCGAACCAACTATTGATCGTGGAAGTTCTGCAGAACTTCTGTTCATGAGACTGCTATAGCCTAACTGATGGATTCAACCTCATATTATCAATATATGTTGCCTTTGGCTTCCATTTGCTTTCCCGTTCCTTTGTAAAATTACTAAACTTACTCTTTATTTCCTAAATGGAGAGTACTTCCCTCCAATATTATTTTCTCTGTAAATTAGTTATCTGATACTGGCTCCTCCTTAGTAGCTTCAGCTCAAAAGTTCTGGAGAAGAGTTCCTAAGATGATAGTTATGTTTTTCTTTCTGTTGTCAACTTTATAATTGCAAAAATATGTTTAGGAGCATTAACGTTTGAGTCCTCAAAACATGTTTGATATACTCAGTTCATTTAAGAAATCAATCCTCAATACATGTATTTACAATTATGTGGATCTAGCTAATATAGATCATCATAGAGGCCCTTTTTGGAAGTATGTATTTTCTCCGTGGAGCGTCAACAAAAAATATATAGCTCATCTAATAGGAAAATAAAGAGGAAGAGTTCAGGCCACATTGCACAGTACAAGGAATAACACTAACTTTAACCAACTTATGAAGTAAAGCATGCCATGTGTTATGCTGCAAAAATTGATCAAAATACACTTATATCGTTTAAGTATAACAGATTCAATGGTGATATAAAGAAAAACAAACCTTAATCTGATTATAACATTGGTGCAGCAAATATTAGAATAGAAAAGAAACAACATAAGTTGAAGGTTTACCAACATGTGCCTGTTTCCCAAGAAAAAGTAGTTAGCTGAACATAATTTTCTTTATTTCTGATACACAAAGAAGTGGGTGCATTTTTTAGAAGAACCCCTAATTCATCACCAATGATCCCTGATTTAAGATATAGTTAACCTTTATTAAGTACAATATAGAGATTAGAGCAGATGGATCCTATCTTCTATTTCAAATACCTCATTCCTCTCCATTTATCGAATGATAACCCAATTTAATTGAAAATACTGCTAAACCTTTTTTTTTTTTGTGGGCAAGTAAATTGATTTTATTTACCAAAGAGCTTTACAAAATAGAAAACCAGCAGACTCGGACATGCAGCCCCAAGCCTTGCTTAAACACCTAACACATATTCCATCCCTATCTAACTATTTCTATTATATTCAGGGATATACATTAAGTTCTTGTTGTCTACTTGCTAGTCTAGGTTGCCGGGATCCTCTCCCATGGACCTCTTGGATGACTTGTCGAACAATACTTTCTGGTGGCCTTTGTTTCTTTTGAAAAATTCTGCAGTTCCTCTCTATCCATAGGCAATATAGTGCTCCTGCAAGTGTCATTCTGTACACCTTAGTCTTACTAGTTTTTCCTTTCATGTTCCTCAATGCCCATCTAACTTCCTCCTGCCAGTTCAAACTTTGTCTCTGTATGCCTTGCCATATCAATAGCTTTGTCCAGACACTTGCAGCATAAGAACATTGGAAGAACAGATGATCTATGTCTTCATCAGCCAGCTGACAGAATGGACATGTAACTTCATCTGTTAAGCCCCATTGTGCCAGCCTGATTTTGGTCATTAGCCTCCTATTTAAAGCAATGTATAGTATAAACAGCCATTTAGGTGCTCCAAGGTTCACCCACACCAACTTCCTCCATTCAACTCGAGCCATATCACCCCTCATCTTCTTATAGACATCCTTAATAGAGTATTTATCAATGTTTATCATATCTTGTTCATTATATCCAGCTTACTGGAAATATTTGTGAACCTTCAATATCCTCTGAACCATCCAGGATGCTTGCTTAACCTGCACACCCCACACATAATTCTGTCTTCCATAATAACTATGTACCCATACCACCCACAGTTTGTCCTTTTTCTTGCATAGGTTCCATAGTAGCTTCCATAATACTGCTAAACCTTATATTGATGCTAAATATAACACAGGACCCACACAAATCTCAAAAACTAATTAGAGTGTCCTAAATTATTAAAATTTCCAAATACCTTCTATTTCCTCTATAATACACGGCAAATTATTTGACATCATCATTGTTTCATTGTATAATCCTTTGTAGCTTCTGACATGGTTTTGTACCAGAGAGGTCTTTCTATACATGTTGCCTTTGTCTTGAGTTCTTTCTTAATCACCTCAAGCTTTATACTGTTCACCAACATTTTTGTTCTTTTTGTGGGTACTTTTGATTCTCCTTCTGTATTTGATTATTATGCATCTTTCTTTTCTTTATATTTTTTTGGTGTTTTCAAATGTACAATATTAATGGCTGCACCATGGAATAAAAGAAAAGTGCAATGTTAATGGCTGCACTGTTTAATCATGCAATGGTAATTCTTGATATGATCTTAGGGTCACATCGAGTATGTTTTATAATTCACAATTCTTTTCCTAAGTTTCCTTTGATAAGTTTCCTGAATAAGTTGATTGCTCATGATTTGTAGAAACCTAAGTTTTCTTTGATAATTTTCCTGAATAAGTTGATTGCTCATGATTTGTAGAACTTCTCTAACAAAGGGAGGATACCATTTTGTATCATTATGTTTGAATTAATCCGTTGTCACAGTTGCTCCATCGTTTTGCATTTGTTTCTTTTGTAACCCTTTTCCTCTCCAATTAGGAAATCAAGATGGAAATGAGTTGTTTTAGATTTTACGGTGTATCACCTAAAGCCTTCCTTCATCTTTTTATGTAGACTAGCTTCTGGACACACACGTGTCAATCAATACAATTTTCATTAAAATCACGTGAATATTATTAAAACATGTGCCTGTTGTATAAAAAATCATAATTTGAAGGAAAAAAGGTGCAAACTCCATTAGCAAAATGTGAAGTATATCAACTGCTATGCCACCGTAATTTGTTAAATCAAAATTTTGTATGTTAAGATCACACTTTTATATATGGAGACTTAGTTACATTTTAAAACAAAGTAATGATATGGTGGTGAAAATAATTTTTCCAAGAAATTAATATCAGAGTTCACATGTTTTTGAGTAAAAGCATATAAGATTTCGCACAGGCTATTGTAAAATTCTACACAAAAAAGCTTGCTCATCGCCTCATCCATTGTGGATTGTCTGTCAATGTTCAGTAAAAAGCACAGATGTTTTCCAATTTATTATTAATTAACTCACATTTAAATTAAAAGACTAGTCACAGAATCGACAACAATACCTTCTAGCAACTTAATTAGATTTGAACTTTTGTCCTCACCGAAACATTAAATTTAACTTCTCCTTGCTATTTCATTGATATGATATTGCATGTGCACCAATCTTAGTCGTGTTCTATGTTTTGTTTTTGAGACTCTTCACTTCATACCAATATTTCCTTCCTTTTCTTGTCTAATACATCAATCTATCACATTATCAAGGAAAAATAGGGAAGAAAAAAATGATGCCCCTCAACTTTGTGATTTAGAGCAGACATACCCCTCATTGAAAAGTGGTGCATATATACCCTCGCTGTCTAACAAATGGTGCGTACTTACCCACGTAGTCTAATAAATAGTGCGTATATACCCTTTTTGTTTATAAATTTATATTTATTGAATTTTAAAAAAAATCCCAAGATTGTTATTTTGATTCCAAAAATATCATGTGGCTTTAAAAAATTACCTCACCCATTTTTAAGCCCTCCAGACCCGACCCAACTAAAAAACCCAATCCCTCGAAAAATCTTAAGTTTCTAAGTCATCGGGATGATGATTGAATCAAAGAGGGGTAAAAAAAAGGCTGACATAGTTTTCTTAAAGCCATACGGCATTTTTTGGAATTAAAAGAATCAGTTTTAGAATTTTTTAAAATTCAATAATATAGGCCTGTTAACAAAAAAGATAATATGCACCATTTGTTAGACGACGAGGGTATATATGAGCCACTTTTTTAACGAGGGGTATATCCGTTCTAAATCATGAAGTTTGAAGAGTATCTTTGCCCCTTCTCCATAAATGAAATAAATAAACTCTGCTGCATGCATACCTTCTCATAGTTAGAACTATTATAAAAAGATCTTTTAAACAGTTGCCAGTTTAAAAAAAGATCTGTTAATTAACAAATGCTATTTATACAGCAGCAACCAGTGTTACTATGGCTCTCGTGCCGGCCTCCATCCGAGTTCCCTGGCCCGCAGGAAGAGAAGTACTCATGGCTACAATATTGTGTTATCTAATATTGGTGTTTATAAATGTGTGCGACAAATTGGTTAACTTGAAGTTGTGCATTTTCTGGCTTCTATCTTGAACTATATAGTGACCTTTGACATCTATTCCAAGTCATTGCTGATGATCAAGTGACGTGGTGTTTGTTCCAAGTTTAATAGAAGACTATTTAGCATTAATTGAATTTGGTTGGGAATTTAAAATTTATCACAAATTACAGAAGATACAAGATATATGATGATTATACATTCTATATGCATATCTAATAGAGTATTGGAAAAGATTCTGAATGACTTGATTAAAGAAATAATGCATTATAAGGATATTGCCGTCAATCAACATTTAAAGGTTATTTCGGTCATTCTGGCTTCCCACTTTTATACTTAGATAATATTAGTGTTTACCAATTTGATTGTTCACTGATCTAGATTCATTCAAATCTTCATATATTTTCTTTAAAAATGAACATTGCAGGCTGCAGGTGTAGAGTTTCCACCTCGAGAGGAAAACAGTGTACCTTTATTTACACCACCACAAACCCATCCAATAGTCCACATGCCTTCAGCTTATGAGGAGGCTGCAGTTGAGGCCTCTCTTGAGTCTGATCCCTCTGGACTAAGGTATTGATTAACTTATTCTTTTCAGTTTGGTATGGTTCCTGCTCGAATTGTTAGAATTTTGTTTATGAACATTTCACTTATTAAAAGACACTATTATGATTTATATGGATATTGTTTATGTGCACCTCCCTCTTTTCAGTAAGTGCTTCACTATTGTTTATATGCACCACCTCTGTGTTTTAAAGGTCAATTAGTGTTCCTTTATTAGTCTCCCAAGTTAACTATCTAGAAATTAAAATTTGAGGGTAATACTTGTGGTATCCAGCATTTATGGCAACCTTGTTCAAGTGTAAGTGATGTTTCTGATTCAAACAATGCATTGTTGGATGAAAAAGGGATGGGTGGTTTCCTTATATGGTGTTAGACAATCTTCCCCTCTTGAGCTTGGAGTTGAGGTCCATTTAGCATGGTATCAGAGCAGGACCCATCCTAATTCATAGTTTTTTTTTTTTAATTTAGGCACCCCATACAAAATTTCCCACACCCCAGATGTCTAGCCCTGGGCGTGAGGTAGAGTGTTGAAGAGTTCCATATTGGATGAAAAGGGATGGTCGGTCTCCTTATATTGTCTTTGGACAATCCTCCCCTCTTGAGCTAGTTTTTGGGGTTGTGTTAGGCCCAAGATCCATTTATCATTTTCTATTACATGATGAGCTAGCAGTTCTGACCCATTCATAGCTGATGCATTGAAACTGGAAGAATGTAGTAAACCATTAAGAACTTTTGATCAAATAGAGCAACTTTTATCAAAACACAGTTTCAATGTTGCCAGTTTTGATGCTGCCCACAACATTCATTTGGTAACCATTTTGTACGTTTCAAATGCTCCCATCTTAGCCGAGGTGGTACGACATGAAAAGCCCTGAATTTCAGCTATACTCTACTGCTGCTTTCTTTTGAATTGAGTTATTATTGGCGTCTAAGTGACTTGTGACCTTTGGAGCGCTGTCTTTTTATTCAACTACTATGCACTCTAATTGCCGAGGATTTTTTATCCGACTTATGTCAAACTTACTGCAACTTTCTCCAATGCCCTTTGGGCCTTGTCGGCTGTTTAATGAAACGTCATGTACAAAATAAATGTAGAAAGTCAAATAAAGAACTGTTAGTTTCAAGTAAGCAACTTTTCTAAAGAACTGGTAATTTCAAGTAAGTGACATTTCTGGTATTCTGTCTTTTCAGTGTTGCGGAGATTCAAAGTGCTGAGGGGTTATCAGAGGTCCTGGCGGAGATGCTTGGTGCCTTGGATCCAAAGAATCCTCAGGTCAGAACTTGGTTTGAGCTCTTGTTTCTCAGGTTCATAGTGGTTACTTGTCCCCATTCGCTACTATAAAAGTTGAAAACCGGAAGGGCGGTATGAATTATTCATAGGTTAAATGAGTTTTTTTTTGGATAGTCTTTGGGTACTTTATTGGATTAAGTGGAAAATTTTAGAACTACACTTTCTCTGAATGCTCCCTTCCACCCCTTCACTAATTGAAATGAGAAGCTTAGGTAAAATGATTAACTATCCCCTCCCCAGTGAAACAAAAATTAATAGAGGAAAAAGAAATTTTACCTTCAGAAGTCCTTTAATGTAAAATTTCTGGCATGGTTTTTGTCTCCCCTTTTGATGGGGCATGTTGTTGCATCTAGGTCTTAAAGAAAAAATATTGCTGCAGTACATAAGGTTGAATGACTAGTTTATATTGAAACATTGAATGTCGAAAGTAGAAGACATCAACCATTTTTTGGTGAAAACCAATATGCTGAGGTAGTTGTGGACATGAAATTGGTAATACAACAACATACCCATTGTAATCCCACAAGTGGGGTCCGGGGAGGGTGGTGTGTATGCAGCCTTACTCCTACCTTGTGAAGGTAGAGAGGTTGTTTCCAGTAGACCCTCACTCAAGTAAAGCATAACAAAATTAGTAAGAAAAGGAAATGCAATAGTGAAGAAACCATGTAGAAAACATATATTGGAAACAACGGAGAAAGAAATCCGTCATTTTATGCTGATTGAGATATTTTTATGTGCCTATTACAGGTATTGGTTTTTTGTTTAATTTTGTAGGTTAAATATGGTTAATAAATTGTAGATATCTCCTTTCAGTACTTTTATAGATGAAATACAAGGAACTATCATGTTGTATTCCATTTTTGGTATAAGTGATGTTACATTCCATCATTGAGTGTTAAAATACATATTGGTTCATCAGCATTGTTACATCCAATTTATGTTTGGCGCTACTTGTTAAGTCCAAGATGAATTATCATTCATGTTTTAATTTATTACGTGACGTCTATGCAGTCCGTGAAGGAGGAGGTGATAGTGGATCTTGTTGAACAGTGTCGTTCTTACCAAAAGCGTGTGATGATTCTTGTGAACAACACTGTGTAAGAACCTGAAGTTTTTGTGGTTTTATTACATTTCTAATAGCCCCTTAACATTGTTTTCCTTTGCAAATAGAGACGAGGATCTGCTGTGTAAAGGATTGGCACTCAATGACAATCTGCAGCGAGTTCTTCGCAGACATGACGATATTGCCAAAGGAACCTCAACAGTTACTGTACCGCCCAGAGAAACTCCTGTTGCACCCCTTATGAATGTGAATCATGAGGATAATGAGTCAGAAGATGATTTCTCTCACTTATCACGGAGGTAATGCTTGGTCATTTTGCTGCTATACTGTTTCTTCTCCCCCCCACCCGCACAGTAGTTTTGTTCAGTTTTATACTTTTCGTTTTGCCTGGTGTTTGCTGTTCTTACTGCAAATATTGCCCCACTTTGGAGTACGCGATGCAGTAAAAGCATTTAGATGAGATCCTTAGATGGTCATTGATATGAGAATATAAATTAACTCTCTTTATTCTCCATCAAGGGAAGTTGGATTTCATTTGCAGGGAAGAATTTTATGTCAAATGGTTCCGAGATATCATTTTCACTTTAGTTCTCTCAGCTGTTTAGGTGGTTAATACACTTCAACATTTAGCCTATTTGACATGCATCTGAGGTAACCTACTTTTAGATTTTTTTCACTAAAAAACAGTCGGAAGTTAATTCCATTAGTGCGAATGAAAAGAGGCTAGAATTGTGATAACAATTTGGGTTTCACCAAGGTTTAGAACATTCATAGTTTTTTATTCATAAAAGAGTTGATGAAGCTTTTATCAACATATACCAGGCTATCATTCATTAGCAAGCGCTCATATAAGTAATAATTAGCTTCTGATTTTTAATTTTCCACCAGCATAAACATATGTCCAGTTACTTAATAGGAGATTTTGGGGATAAAGAAGAGGACTTGGTAGAGTTTCATTTCCTTTTTACAATTTTTAATAGAATATTGGGCCAATTATATTACCATAAGAAGTTTGGGGGCAAAGGCCTTCAGAAAGTTTTGGAGGGGAGAGTTTGAGGTAAAAGAGTCCATGGTACCCAATTCTTGATTTTTTAACTTCTTTTCTGGACCTACTTTTCCTACTGCTGCCTCTGGTGGTGTGACCATAACTTCATAGTGTTGTCAAATTCAGAGGAGGATTCACTGGTACTACATGGGTTCTCAAGGGGAAGACTTCTGCTGATTGATATGGGTGTCCACTGTCCAGGATGCTTAAGAAATCATGCAATCTAGTGCCTCTGTGAATTTACTTTATTCATCTGTGTGCTGGCACGGCACAATTCTGTTTCTTGGTTAAGAATCTTCTTTGAGTGAGATTCTTGAGCAATGAGTATGGAACCTTGCATGATCTATAATTGGCAATCATTTGTCCCTTGAGGGGACAATAACATTAAGAGATTTTAACTTATAATTGTCAATATATTTATAACCATTGTAAAGTGTAGAGGTTTGTGCTTTAATTTGATCAAGAATTCCAAAAAGCGTAGGAATGTTTTGTTGTGCTTTTTCCAAAATCTCTATTAGTATCCCTTGACAGTGTGGTCTTTGGCTTTTGTTTTTCCTTTTCTTGATGTGTGACTGTCACTCAATTTGCAGAACTTCAAGAGATCCATCACAGGGACAGGGGCGGAAGACTATTGATGTGAAGAGTGAGCCTATGCGAATTACTCCAACTCTTCCTCCTCCTCCTTCATCAAGGAGACCAGTTTTTACAGATGGGAAAATGGTTGATTATCTCAGTGGTGACAGGTTTGAATCAGAAAGATCATTGGGAACAGAAGGATCCTCACCTATTGCTGCTTCAACTAATTCAAACAATGCGAGTTCCATCCCATGGTCAAGTCCCAAGCCATCTTCATCTGCACCCCCTCCGGATGATTTGCTAAATCCAACTGCTGATGAGGACTTCTTGAACCCCACTGCATCTATGTTTACTGGAAAAAACAACCACAATGAATCCAATTCAAAAGCCAAATCTGCTGATAACTTGCCTCCAGCACCTTGGGATGCTCCTCCTCCTACCGCACTCCCTCCACCACCGGCCAGATATGATCAACGACAGCAGTTCTTTGAGAAACATGTTTCTGGTGGCTCCCCTCCCACAAGAACTGGATCGAGTTCCTATGACAGCATAGTTGGACAAACAAAGAATCTCTCTATTAATTCTTCTTCACCATCCAAACCAGAGAAACCCGAGGACGCACTCTTCAAAGATCTTGTTGATTTTGCAAAAGCCAAGTCTTCCTCATCTTCAAACCAATCCAATAGATCATTTTAAGTGATTTCAATGAATATGAATAATGTGTGGTGGTGTATATCTTCTTTTTCTTCTTGTAGCAATAAATATTATAGAGGACTGAGTTTATGGATTACTGGAGCTGCCTCTTCTGCTTTATTTTCTGTTTGGCTTTCAGCCTTTAGGTGAGTGATAGTGTAGCTGACATGACATTTATAACTTGATTCATATAAGGTGGTTAATATTTCTGTTTTTTTTTGTTTGTTTTGTTTCAACTGATGATCCAATTTCAGTTTGATAGCATAGAACACATAATAGTGTGTCATGGTGGTTGCTCAAGTATACATCTTCTAATGCAATCTCATTAAGATGACAGACATACACCAACATCCTGCACGTTGGAACTCGATAACAACCTCTATCGATTCTGAAAAACTGATACACAGCTTTCTCCAGCGATCTTCTTAAGTCGTCTCTCTTTCATACCTCTTCTCAATTTTGCTGCTTTCTCCCATAATCCAGTTTCAGCATACTTATTTGCTACCATGACCAAATTCCCACTCCTTTTAGGCTCCAATACAAGCAACTTCCTTCTGACCTTCTCTCCCACTCCAGTGTAGTCGCTAATATCATGAATGTGGCATGCACTGAGCAATGTCCTCCATATGACTGCATCAGCCTCAATGGGCATGTCAACTATGAATTTGTATGCTTCTTCCAGACGACCAGCACGACTCAAGATATCTACCATGGCACCATAATGTGCCATCATAGGCTTGATGCTATGAAGACTTTCCATCTCTTGAAACACCCGATGCCCTTCTTCCACCATCCCAACATGGCTACAAGCACAAAGCACACCAAGAAAGGACACATAATTAGGCTTCACAGAACAATCCTTCATTTTCCAAAAGAGTTCCAAGGCTAGTGCAGCAAATCCATGCTGAGCTAATCCAAGAATCATCGCACTCCATGTCCACACATTTCTTTCACCAATCCTATCAAAGATCAAACGAGCATAATCCACTGCTCCACATTTAGCATACATGTCAACAAGGGAAGTTCCCAATTGACAATTCACATACATCCCTTGCTCAATCACTTGACAATGAATCCATTTCCCTAAACTCAAATCACCCAACTCAGCACAAGCAGAAAGCAAAATCACCATGGTTGTCTCATCCGGTTGAACCCCACATTTTCTCATCAAACGAAAAATCTCAATCGCATCATAATACCAACAGCTTCCCACACAAGCCGAAATTATCGAATTCCAAGAAACAATAGTTCTAAGCGACATTACATCAAACACCTTGTATACATCCACAATCTTCTTGCAAGAGCCATAAAAATGAATCAAAGTGTTCTGTACATACACATTGTTACAAATACCCATCTTGATGACATCACAATGGATCTGTTTCCCTTCTTTTAAACCCAAAAATGACGAACAAGCCTTGAAGAGAAAAGGGTATGTGAATTCATCAGAAGCAACTCCAGAACGCCGCATTTCAACAAAAAATCGAACGGCTTCACTATGTGAACAGTTTTCACCTGTAGCATAATTCCTAATGAGGATATTCCACCATGAATTAGACGAATTGTTGGATTGTTTGATAACAAGACCGGCGTAAGAAGATGAGTTTATAGTAGTATGAGAAGCAAAAAAGTTGACAATTTTGAGGAGGATGCAATTTTGTTGAGTTAGTCCTGAGATTATGATTTGAGAATGAATTTGGAAAACATGTTTTAGAGAAGAAGAAGAATTGAGAAGAGCTATGAGTTGTTGGGTTTTGGAGGTAAAGCTCATGTCAATTTAAGAAAATTTGCATGCCTTCAGCCAATTGTTCACAAGTTCTGGGGGCGGGGCGTTGGTACTAACTTCATTCTATCCCGGGAAAAATGACAAATATATTCCGAACTATGATATGCAGATGTCCTCCGTTATATTTTTGAGATATTAGTGTTCTTGTCGTTAAAAAACTAGAGCATATATGACAGCAGATGTCTTCCGTTATATTTTTGGGATATTAGTGTCACTGTCGTTCAAAAACTAGAGCATATATGCCCTTCAACGTGTCATAATTTTTACATTTATTAAATATCGGATCGACTGATAAGATTGCGCCACGTGTCTCTATTTAGTCTTCCGTTAGAGTAAAGGGCATGCTTTAGTTTTTTGGACGGCAGGGACATCAATGTCCCAAAAGTATGACGGAGGGTATCTGCATACTATTTACGATAATTCTGGGGGTATATTTGTACTTTTTCCTTTCTATCTATCTTGTTAAATTGTCGCAAATATAATACATAAATATGACATTTAACTTGGTCTCATTTTACCTTAATGCCCTCAAACTTTGGGTGTGCACATTTAAACTTATATAAAATTGAACAAATAGACATACACGTCCTATGTTACATCCTACATGGCAATTTGCATCCTACATGGTGTCCTACGTTTATTATACCACATAGGACTAATGTTCTACTTGTTCAACTTTATACAAGTTTAAGTGCCTACTAGTGCACACCCAAAATTGGAGGACGTAAATGTGAAATAAGATCAACTCAAAAGACATATTTATGTATTATGCATTAAAAGTTTAACTGTTCACAAATTTTGCCAGATAGACAAATATTGCATGTGTTGTTCAAAAGTTTTAGGAGGCACAAATCTTACTCTTGTTGTTCAATTGTTCATAAGTTGTGTAAGATGAGCTAAACTTTATACTTTTTTTTTCCTACCTATTTTGTTATCAGCCTTTTATCAAAGTTCAATAGTGTCACGATCCGAGCCTACACCCTGGACGTGGCCGGCACTCGAGAACCATTGCTGGTCCCCAAGCGAACCCTCATCCTGGCTGACTACAAGCGGAAGACTAACTCAAGCATACAAAAGCTTAAAAACTGAATAAAAATAATATATTCA
>JAJONR010006043.1:0-54468 GCA_029582245.1 Solanum etuberosum | reverse complement strand
TTTGTTTTTTCTTTTTTTCTTTTGCCTTTTTCTTCTTATTTTATATAATATATATATATATATATATATATATATATATATATAGTGCATTAAAAGGTGACACCGCTTGCAAAAGGTCATGTGTACGTCACTACAAGTCACTAAATACATAAAGTGCGGAATTGAAATAATTACAAGTCTCAGACTTTGTTTCTCAAATAGATCAAAATATAAAGAAAATGAAGAAAAGGGTCTGCCGAAGTGACAAACAGCTACCTGTCAAAATCCTTGACAAGCCTCGAAGGAGATCACACAGGTTTGGACTCAGAACCTACACAAGTGTAAAAGCATGGAGTAAGTACCAACAACACGGTACCCAAAAAGCAACCTAATAAACACGACATCTAGTCAGAAATCGAATACTCCTTTCAACCCGAGCCAACCTTCTCAAACTACAATCTGAATAGAAATCAGTCCAACCTAACAGTTTTACAATACACGGATCACAATGCGCAATAATCACTGCGCAATAGTCACAATTCAACAACCAAACGAAATCAAGTAGGTCAATCAGACGTAACAAGTGCATCAATCACAATTAACAAGTAAGCCATACATAAGCATCAAATCACAATAAACAATCTCTCGTCGGAACCATTTCACATCGGCACAATATCATTAACCGAAACCATTTCACATCAGCTTTATATTAAATCACTAGATGGAACCATTTCTCATCGGCTTTACATCAAATCACTAGCCAGAACCATTTCCCATCAACTTTATATCAATTCACTAGCCGGAACCTTATCCCATCGTCCTTTATATCAATTCACTAGGCGGCAATGATCTTGGCATCATAACCATCACATGTCTCATCACGGTGCTCAACAATCAATACACACAAGCAATATCACACCATATGAAAGAGATAACAATTTATGCAATTCAAGTCCACATTCATGTTATCAAGCATTTCATCAGTCAATCAATAAGGGTCACAACAAGACAATTCTCATCATCATGATCATCACATAACCTTTTCATTTCACTCATTTTTATTCATTAAATTTTATCAAGTGGATAATTAACCCTTCACCTCATCCTCGTTGCTCTCAACACACAAACAACGAAGGAAATACCCAAATTCTACTAGAATACAAGGTTTAGGAGATCACATGCCTTAAATCAATCAATTAATCACTCCAAAAGTTGAGTCTTCCCCTTTCGATCAATGTCCAAAGCCACACAATTTAGAACAATTAAGTATTCACAATAAATTTCTGAAAACAAAAATACCATATCAATTACTTTGAAAAATGGGTCAATCAACTCAAAACCCAATTTCAAAATTAAGATTTGAATATGAAATTCTCAACTTGAAATCATTACTCAAGGCATTTGGAAGCTAGTGGGGAAAATCATTTTGAAAAAGGACTCAAAATCAGTTTACAATCTCCATTTTAGTTAAGAACTTGAGTTTTTGAAAAAACTCGTCATTTACCAATCAAACTCCTAAATTTTGATGTTAAAATCCATAAATAATCAAAGGGAAATGAAGTTTTAGGGTCATGAAAGCTTACTCAAATGATTTAGCATAAGAAATCTTTTCAAAAATTGCCACCAAGGATCTCCCAAGCTCAAAAATAAAAAATGAGGCTTAAACCCCAAAATTTTCAGACATAAATCCCTCTCGGCTGTCGCAAAAGTGACCTTGGGTTCGCAAAAGTGAACCACGGATAAAATGTGGCTTTCATGTTTGCGACCCAGACTTCGCTTTCGCGAAGGTCGCGGAAGCGAACTGCTTTTCGTGATCGTGATGCCCAGTCCGGGTTGTCCTTCACTTTCGCGATCCACCTTCGCTTTCGCAAAGGTCGCGAAAGCGGCCAACCCATCGCTATCGCGAAACACTACAAACATTAGAAAAATTAATTAACTCTCAAAATATCAAAAGGACCCTTGGGATTCATTCAGAACCATGTACACACAAACAATATGTAAATCATTTATACTTGACGTTCTGGATTCAATGAAATCGTCAAAACACGAATCTAAGGTCTTCTTGCTCCGACATTCACGAAAACCACAAAAAACTAACTCAACACCTAAAAAGGCTAAAACAAGCTCGGAATTTGTGTTTAACTTGCATCCACGAAAACCACAAAAAAGGCTAACTCAGCATTTGTATGATCTTACCTAAGCCCATATAGGGATTTGTGTTTAACTCGCATGGTCAAACAGACCCTTAGTCGTTCACTTGTTCGTTTCACCATGTCAATAGGTTCTTGTACCATTATCCTTGATCGACAAATTTTGTAGGAACCCCTTGAGTTGGTCTATCAACATAATTCTATGTGAGCCTAATTTCATTATCATCATCATCTTATTGTGATCTCTTTCTTTTAAGCCTTAAGAGTCGTCAAGATCACATCGACAGTTTATTAGGAGTTAATTATTCTTTAATATAATTCTCTCACATTGTACGAACAATCACTTCACCTCGAATATGAGTCTTTTTATGTAAGAAATAAAAATTATGAGTCTTATTTGTAAAAATAAATTTATGGATCAAATTTTAAATGTTAAAAAAAAGTCAAAATCTTACCTTATAGTATGATTTGAGATTTGAAATCAAAACTTCAACTTGAGGTTAAATCTTTTTTTAAACATCATAAACAAATACTGATTTCAAATCAGAACTTTAAATTTGAGCTACAAATTACATGTTCAAACACTTACTAAGAATTGTATAACTCTTCTTCTCGTCATTAGAGAGTTACAAAAGAAAAATAACTCACTACATTTAACTTGAGTAAATTAGAAGTCTCACCTATCATTAATGTTCCAACACATAAAAATATATAGATTCCAAAGAGACCAAAGTTTTTCAAACTACAAAACCTAGCATGTAATATTGTTGTATGGTGAAATTTGACCAAGTAAAACTTACCATTTGTCATGTTTCCCCTATAAGGCAAGTGCTACCTTATAGAAAGTTATCATTGGTGGACATATCTTTCACTAACTAGCTTAGACAAATTATTATTTTTAGTAGTGGAAAGGTACTCTCTTTCTCTTATCTCATAAAAGAAACCTCTAACTTTGGACATAAATTTGAATTTTGAGTGTTGCAAATAGTGAATTCTATGTAGCACATAAAGAGAATGTGTCCTTTCATACTTAAGTATATATGCCTGTCCTTTATAACTTGGGACCTAGCTAGCCATTTACTTACTATTTTGAAAAAGGAATTTTTTGTGGTAATGAGAGTGAGATATGAGTAATTTTGTTTTTATGCTTTTGGGAAGAATATTTTTTAAAGATACACAGCTATTGTATAAGAGTGGAATGTGAAAATGTCACCTAACTTTATGTTGTAATAATCCCAAATAAATAAGAAGTTAGTTATGTATCATGATCACTTCATAATTTTTTTATTTAAATTCATATCAAATTAAATTAACAGTATGAAAATAAAAACAAACATTAAGTTATATTAAAAGTGCTCTATATTAATTTCTACTATAGGAAAAAACACACCTAAAAAGTATTAGAAACCAAACAAACACTTAAATTGCGGAGGTTAAAATTATATATTGTGACGGTCAGTAACCCCCACAATTTAGTGTTACGGCAGTTGAGAGAACCCCTACAATTAGGTGTGCCACAATACGACTACCAAATATATAGGAGATCATTCATTTCTTAAATGTAAGTTGATTGATAAGTGAACGTTTGAACATAAAAATTGTGAAATTTTAAGAGAAGAAAATACTATTTAGGAAAAAAAAAACTGAAAACGATTTTGAAAATTGTAGTTATATTTTGACATGAAAACAATTTGGAATTGGTTTTTGAATTTTTCTAGTGATTTGAAGTGAAAATTGTAAAAAAAAAAAAAAAAAGGCTTTATGAAGTTCTTTGAATTTCCCAAATTTCTGAAATTTAACGTTAAATTATATTTTAAGAAATTATAATGATTCTATGTCCAAATAATTTTTAAAATAATATTTCAGAAAAAGTAAAATATTTATAGCCAAACGGACACTTAAATTGTATTGACATTGGCATATAGACTAAGAAAAACGACATTCGTCCTAACAAGGAGCCCACAACGAAGGAAATAATCAAAGGATCGTCATGTCTAAAGTCCTACATCAATTGACACCCTTTCAATACATGTGGCTCCATTATTAATGACGGTCAGATTCATCTAAATTTAATATTTTTGATATGTAATATATAATAATAATAATAATAATAATATAAAAATATATCCCCACATAAAGTGTATATACGATAGTTTATGAGGAAAATTAAAGTGACAATCAAATAATAATGTAAAAAACAATGTAGCTAGTGGTGATGGTAATAGTGATCAATATTGATTGTTGATCATGGTAATTGGTGGTGTTATATAATAATTGTGGTGGAAGATTGTGTTGGTAACTAGTTATGGTAATTGATGATTGTAATTATGATTGATGGTTACGATTGTAAATAATGGTTATAGTTGAATATAGTGATAAACGATTGGAATGATTATGACTAATGGTAATTGTTGTAGGTGATAGTTGATGATGGTGTGTGAAGCAATGGCTAGCAGTGAAAATGGATGGAGTAGTGAGGAAGAGCATGCCATCTTTGTAGAAAATTTTTGGTAGACATTTTAATGATATTAAAAATAAATAAATAAATAAATCAACAAATCTTTAATACTACAAGATATAAATGATTTAAATTAAGATTTCAGAGGAATAAATATTCTTATGGATTTTAATCTACCTTTTAGGAAAGTTAGAAGTACAAGTTGATAAAATAAAATAAAATAAAAAGTCCAAGTTGATTTCGGTTAGTTTTTCTATCTTTAGTTACCATTTAACCAAAGGTATGTTTGAAGGGATTCCAACAATTAAAAGTAGAATTAAAATACCTAAAACTATTCTTTTCCTCTTGGGATTTGGCTTCCCCAAAAGGCCAAATCATAAAATCAAAGTGAAAACCCCATTCGAGGAACAGAAGCAAAAAAGAAAGAAAGAGGGGATACAAATATTCTGTAGTTTGGTATGAGGTATAAGGTATAATAATTTCAAGAAAAAAATGTAAGACTATTTTTGATCGGAAGTATTATGCAGTTCTTGAATAATTTATCACACCATTTACATCTTAGTTATGAGATAAGTTATCTCATATGCATAGTGAAATAACTTATCTCGAAATAATTAATCCAAGAATAACTTGTTTCCAACTAATTGATTTGACTTATTATTATTTTTTAGTCTACTTAGAAATAAATGTCTCTTTTTTTGACTATTTTTAAATTTTAATTTTCTGCGTAACATGTTTAAAAAGGATTTTGGTTCATTCTCTACATATCACTATGTTATGATGTCCCACATTGGTAGAGGGATGAAAATTTAGTCTCCTTATATGGACTTAGACAAACCTCTCATCATGAGCTAGCTTTTGGGGTTGAGTTAGGTCCATGTGTCATATCTTTACATGGTATCAGGGCAGACAAAGATCCTGAGATTGAATCTCACCGCCACCCAAATCAAAAAAGAATTTCCACATGTTTAGCCCATGAAAAAGAATTCGGCCCATACGTGAGGGGCGTGTTGAAAATGTATTCAAATAATAAAAGTGTGCTCTCTCTAATAGTTTAAGCTTTTAAATGAAATGTTCAAGCTTCTTCAACACATTAATTTAAAACCAAAAGATGCAAAACACTTTTTATGCTTTTAACATTGTGTCATATCAGAATCGGACAAATAATTTGAGACGGTGGAAAGTAATTAAATTTGTTTTGTGGAGTAAGTTGATATGAACTCTCCCTCGTGACTACCTTTTAATTTAGTGACAATTCAACTCACGACAATGGCATGAGCTACCTTTTTAAGGTACTTGTTTGTTTGTTTAGTTTCTGACTTCATGTTAACTCTTTTGTTTGGATTATGTTCCTGACCAAATATAATTGTGCTTCTTTGGTGTTACCTTACTTGATTTGTCACTCTCACCAACTAGGTAAATTCAGAAAATTAAATTACCACTTTCTTATTAGAATCGGTCAAGAGTTTCAACGCTTTAAAAAATTGATCAAGATAAATGACAATACCTTTTAAAACTGATTAAGATAGATGACAATACCTTTTTCTTATTATTGGTAGGACAATCTTCTTTCATCGTCTTCACTTCGATCGAAAATAGAGAACCAAATCTCTTTCTCATTCATTCATTTATGCAAGTACGTAGAATTTCAAACCTCAACCATCTAGTTTTCCTCTACCTACATTATACTATTTCTATTAAATATATATTATATTACTACTCATTTATAAATTAATACTAGTACAAAACTAATTGCTTAGGCGTTGAAACTTTGAGTATTATATATTTGATTGAAACATTCTTTTATTTGTGATGATTAATGATGGAAGTTGTTTTTACGTTCTTTTGAATATTTCTGCATAGTTGTAAGGTGTTAGTGTCATAGTGTGATATGATTAAAACAATTCTTGAAAAATAGAAGTCATAATTCGCTATTACATAATTATATATAATTAAGTTAAAATCAAACTTATTATCGTTATTGTTTTACCTTGTCATAAAATTTCAAAAATAAATTAATTGCTTATATCAATTATACCAAATTAATTTATTATATAATAGTAACATAACATCTTTAAAAACCAACATTAAAATTATCGAATCAAAATTTTTAATATCGTATCATACCCGCTCCGAATAATATAAAACGGTCAAACTTTTGTGATCAAGTACTTGTTGGTCAAAAGATAGATTAAATGTCTTAATGATTCCCATGTACCTTACTCGCAGCGAATAATAGACACAAAAAAAAAAATGTACTATGCAAAGTTGGAGTATAAATGTTTTTTTTTCCTGAAAATTCTATTCATTTTAATTTACTTGAACTTATTTGATTACACATAAGAAAAACCCTAAAAGTAAAAACAAAAAAATAAATTTGTAATATATAGTAATGTTTGACGCGAATTATTGGTTTCAATTTCAAATTATTGACAGTTTTAAAATCATTCATCTACTTGACTAACTGAACTTAAATACACTTTTGATCTTGTCACATGAGTGAAATATACTTTTAAATTCTCATCTAGTTTAAGAATATTTTCAACACTTCTCTCGATTTTTTATTAAAAGTTTCATGCTTCTAGAAGATTTTGAGACCATTTATTATGTGATGTCGCATATTGGTGTTTTAAATATATTTATATTCAAATAAATGTCATATAAATTAAGACGGAGCGATTGAATATGAAAATTAGTGTTGCAGAAGAAGTGATTAAAGTAGAAAGAAAAAGCTAGAAATGGCTTAAACACTGAAAAGAGAAAAAGAAAAAAGTGACGGCAAAATCGGGGGGTTATTTGGAGTACTATTTTTTGCAGTGTGTATTCCCCCGTGAGTTTTTGTTATCTACCTCTGTGCAATCTTATTCTACAGCAACTAAAAAGTAGGTCCCATTTTTATTAATAAATTTAGTAAATTTTATTAATAATATTTATAAAAAGTGCTAACATGTAATTATCAATAAAAATATATATTTAATGATAATTAAGTTATTATTCTTAACTAATTACGTCAAACCACCTTTTAATACATTGAAAAAAATGTAACCTACAATATTGGATACTAATTTTGGTTTGATAACATAAAATGTTGTTAACTTTTAGGGGTCGTTTGGTCGGACACATTAACTTTATATATTACTAGTATCTTATTTAGTGTTTGTTTGGTCATGGTGATATGAAATTATGAGATAAAATTGAAATTTGTTTGGACTTCTTATATCGTATGTTTTTTCATAAACATAAAAACTACTCCACATAAGTTGTAAAACTATCAAAATTATTCTAATTGCTTGTGATAATTACACTCTGTTTCTTGAGAGACGAAGTTGATTTGGAGCTGTTTCAAATTGATAGCAAATTCAACACATTTCACTGTAAATTTAAGATACACAACTACACATACCGTTGTTTTTGTTTCGAGCTTCTTCAAAATCAAACAATACAGATGAAAATATAATCTCATCATAGCTAATTATTAATATCACTATTCATAATATGTTATGTTTAACATTATTGTTATACACCCTATTAAACGAGTCGTAACAATTAGTTTCAAGAGGATTCAGACTTTAATCATGAGTCAGGACTGTGGTTTTGACTAAACTAGGTATAGTAGGCACTATAAATATTACAGAAGATCCACTAATTGTACGGTTAATCTATGACTATTCCATTACACAGACGTGCGCATGACGACGATGCAACGACTAAAATATCAAATGAATCTATTGGAAGTCTCAAAAAAGTTATGACAATGTCATAATTTATAACTTAAAAGCTAAAAATTATACTTTAAAATATTTTAATTTTGACTTTTAGCTTATTTTATACCTTTTTAATTAAGAAAAGTGTTTAAAATTATTTTGTCTTTCTCAAAAAAAATTATAAAAAAAAAAGTTAAAAAGTTAAAGTTATTTAAAATAAATCAATCCAAGTACCTCGCTAAAGGCCCGTTTGGCCATAAGTATTCTTGGAAAAAACTTGGGAACTGGTGTTTGGTCATATAACTTGACAAATATATTTGTCAAGAATCCCAAGTTTCCTAATACTAGAAAAAACTAGTATTTAGGCCAAATTCTAATATTTGGGATTTTTTTTAAAATCAAAATTATCCCATTTTTTTATATTTTTATAAAAAATACTCATTATTTATTAATTTCAACTAATATTTGTTACTACCTCCTCCAGAAAAGTTTGAGTTCTAATTTGAGTGATAAAATTGAGAAAAACCAACAATTTGTGTTTAGTGGGTTATGATTATAACTGAATCAGTGACAAGTTTGAGTATGCGATTAATGTATTGTCTTGTCTATATTGTTGATTGTTATCAATTATATTATAAGGTTATTTTTTAACGGAACATCTTCATTATAAAATAATAATATAAATTTATGGATATTTTTAATAATTTTTAGAACTTATGGGTATAAATCATATTTTCTGAAATAGTCAAATATTTTTGGAAAAATTTGGGGCCAAACATATGGTGAAACTACACCAAACACTTCACCCAAATATAATTTGCCAAGAATATTTGACAACTTGGGAGCCAAACGCTAGTTAAGAAAAAAAAGTTTCAATTTTATGGTTTTAAATAAAGATATATACTCCTTTCATTTTAATTTACTTGGCTAGTTTTAACTTAATACAAAATTTAAGAAAAATAAAAAAGATTTTTAAATTTTATGATCTTAAACTAAAGATACGTAGAATATATCAAAATGTTCTTTAATTTAGTGATTTTAAATAAATCATGTGAAACATTATAATTAAAGAATTGCTAAAAAAAAGTTTTTTTAAACGGATTAAAAAATACTGAATAAATAAATTGAAACGAAAAAAGACTAATGCTCCAAAACACACATTATGATAATAAATATACCAGATAAAATGTTAATCCACAAATCGACAGATTTTATAGAACAGACTAAAAAAGAAAACACAATATACAAACAAAAAGGAGTATTATTAGTACATTCCAAGTTGAAAACTTTCTTCATCTCAATTTTATCCTACAATTTTCTAAATATATTTTTATTTTTGATGAAATAAAATTACATAAATATTTAAAATATGTTTTATCATAAATTCAAAAAGAGAAAAAAATTATATCTAATGAAATGATGCCACGATAATTGAAATGAAATTTAGAAAAAAAAATTATGCCTAATTAAATGATGCCACGATAATTGAAATGAATTCTTTTATCATCAGGAATCTAAGTATATGGTGTCATATCATATATATTCCGGGGCTAAGCAACTGGTTCATCATTATTTATTTATTTTTGGTTTTTTATTGATTGTCCGAAAGTCACATTGAAGTCCCGATTAACTTTGAATCGCGCAGTGCATGATTTATTCGGGGATGTCTAGGATAGCAATGGGGCGGTGGGTTGAGCTTAACCTGCAAATTTTTTAATTCGCCCCACCCCGTATAACAACTTTTTTCATTTTCAACCTGTCCCACCCCACCCCATCCCACCCCACATAGACCCGCCACACATGAACCCGCTCCGCATAATTTTTTTAATATTTTTAATATTTTTTTTTTCTAGTTAAGTTTGATACTAAAAATAAAATTCAGAAAAATAAATTCATTTTTTCATTAAGTTATATCAATTTAATAGGATAGTGACTTAAAATTTTATTTTTTAGAAGTCAATTGGGAGACATGTAAAAATTTGTATTAATTTTTTTTGAATCATTTTCATTTACTATCTTGAATATTTTAGTAACTTTAAAGAAATTATCTTAATAAATAATTATCTATCACTCTTATAACATGTAAAAAGTTAAAATTAAGTTTAACCCCACATAAAATCACATATACCTGCAACCCGTCCCGCCTCGTATTAGTTTTGAAAAATTCACTTCAATCCGTCCCGCATTCCATCCACCCCGCATAATCTTAAACCTATCCCGCCCCGCATAGTCTTAAATCCACACCGCTCTGCATTCGTTTCGCTCCGCATAGTCTTCAACTCATTCCACTCCGCATCTGCATCCGCATCGTTTCATTATCATTCCTAAAAATGACAATCCCAATATAATTTTTTTCATACTTAAAACTCAAACTCAAAACTTATGATTTAGACAGAAGCTGTTCAGCAGTGCACCAACACATGTTGGTGGCTCACCATTATGAGTTGTGTACTTGTGTAGTAGTAATTAAATAAGGCCAGAAGACAGCTTAATATTAAATAGTACAACAGAGACCACGTGCTATTATTTCAACTTCCCCTTTTAACCACTTATTATTGCTTAAATTTTCCTACTATATTGTTTATTTTTTCGTATTTAATTTGAGCTATTAATTAAAATAATAAAGTTACTATCTTAAAAAATTAATTAAACTTCATGAAATATCTCAATTTATAAGATATTGTATCTTATTTAATCACACATATCAAACAACCCAACTTTCATATATCAAGAACTTAGGTCTTATGGTCCGATTTGGATTAATTTTGATTTTAATTAAAATTAAATTAATTTAATTGATTTTTAATCAAATCAAATCAAATTTTGTGTATATATATCATATTGATTCGATTTGATTCATTTTTCACTAAATCTTTCATGTAAATTTTAAATTCTAAATCTGAAACTAATGAATTTCATAGTTTTAGATACGGTTTACTTCTTAAACATTGATGTGACAAATCAATATCAACACACTCAAAAGTAAAATATTTTTGAAAAATTAACTTTTAGGTGGAATATTCTTAATCATTAATTATTACATAATGACAGATTGTTTTATTTGTTTCAAATATCATAAAATTGTACCACGTGATGTGTTAGTCGGACGAACATCAACATATGAACCTTCATAGAGACAAATGTATTATATTTAGGTAAAGAAGAATAAAAGAGTAAGCTCATTGAGTTTTTAGTCATGCTCGTCTAAGGGTATATTAGGTACGAAGTAAAATATATATATATATATTATTATTATTTTTATTTTTATTTTATTTTTATGTTTGATTGATCTAAATTTTTTGAAACATTTTTTCTAGAAAAACTAGTTCTTTAAAATGAGGATAATGATTATCAAACGAAAACAGAAAAAATAAATTCTACAAGTGATGTTCTATAAATGGCATTCAACGTTGATTATCTCTTCGGCATTGTTCTCCGATACAGTACTCCACCTCATTTTTATAGTATTTGTGTAATTTAAGTACACATATTTTTTAGATGATTAATATTTTCATTTTTTTCATGCCGAATTTAAAAAAATACTTATCTTTTAAGAAAATATTGTGGATAGATAAATAAGAAATGCAAGATTCACTTGACAAGTCAGTCTAGTCATAACGCACCCTAATACTATCGAGAGTCGTTTGGTAAAGTATATAAAAAAATGATATAAGAGATAGTAATATCTTAGGATAAAATTTATGATTATTTTATCTTTTTTTTGTTAGGAGTATTAGTTAGTTTCAAAATTATTTATTTCATATATATAGTGAGATAACTAATTTCATGTGATATCTCAAATCTATGAGATAACTTTAATTTGTCTATCCCATCTATCATATCAAATGACCACATAAAGTGTTAGTAATATTGAGATTAATAATGTTATGATTAGCAATATTAATATTATTTCTTATCAACTATTTGATTTAGTTTACTCAAGAATAATTTTATCATTAATCATGATTATTCATGTATTAATAACTTTGATATATATTACTGATATCATGAGTTGTTATGTATTAGTTATACATCTTATAATAAGGAATAAGATACATAATTAATACATACACTTGAAAACACTATCAAACTAAATATTAGTAATACCAATATCAATACATATATAGGTGGATCCACCCTACCCATTTGCAGAAAAATACCCCGTCTTCCTCCCGTCCACACACACAACAATTGCCCTCTCCAAATGCCTATCAACTTGCAGAAGAACTCCCCTGTTCCTCCCCCGATTTTCTTCTCCAAATCCCTTTTTTGCAAAAACATCTGGACACACAACCACCAACACACGATCTCACGAGTAATTTAATATTTAAATTTTGAAATGAATTTACTCTAAATTTCTAAAATAGTTTCCATCATTTTTCATCATTTTATTGTAACTATTTATATTCACCATTGTTGGATGTTTGAGTTTGCAAGTTTGCAGAAATGGGGGCTGAAAATGGAGAAAAAGAAGAAGAAAAAAAATAATTAAAAATCGACTAAATATGTTTTTCACGCGTGGCCAACAAGTGTATTACACTCACTAAGCCATGTAAGCAAAAAGTGTCAAAATGACACAGTGAAAGCTGACATGAAGTGTCTAAAATAAACATCGCTCATTTGAGGTGTCTAAGTGAAATTTCGTGTCAACTTTAAGAGGTTACGGATGGGTTAGGCAAAAAAAAAAAACATTAGTATATACTTTTTAATCTTTTGTAAAGAGGATTGGAGTGACACTACACCAAAAAAATCTTTATTTGTAATTAATTAATAGTTATAATTTAATTGTCGCTAAATATATATTTTTAGAGGTAATTAATACTATTTGTAAATATTTTTAAAGTCTATAATGACCTTTGATCCAATGACGATTTATTAATACCGATAAAAAGTTTTATCACTATTTATTAAATTTTATGTATATAATTATTATTGTTAAAAGTTATATGTATTGTATGTAAACATCCTTGTCCCTTTCTAAATTTACTACTGAATATATATATTATTTTCTCTAATACATCCTATCCTATCAAATGACCGTCAATAATCTTACAAAACATATGAAATTATTATTTCACATGTCAAGTTACCTAATTAATACCATGAATCTTTCTTACCCCCTTCTTTATATGTCAAGCAAATGCATGAATTCAAAGTACAAAAGTCACATAATATATTCTATTTCTTTTGACTTTAAGATTAAAAAAAAAACATATTGATTAATAGAAATATCAAAAGCATGGTAATCGACATCATTCGTTCTGACATTATTACACGAGAATGGGACCTCTGAGAAGGGGCGGATCCGGGATCCGAGGGTGTTCACCTGAATTTCTTCGACAAAAAATTACATTATATATATGACAATTTTTTTTATGTTATTTCAACACAAGAGTAAAAAACTTGCTTAAATCATTTAAGAATTCAAAATTCATCTTGACGTTCTAAGTTTAAATATCAAGTATTATATTTTTATTTTTCGAACCTCCTAAGTAAAAATCCTAGATCTTCGGGCAAAAAAATGTCGATCATAAGTCAAGGCAACACGTTAAAATTGTGATTGGGACAGGTCCATGGATCCATAAGAAGCCCAAATGAGTGTAATTTGTTTATACAAGCTGGATTGTGGCCCACAACAAGACTAATTGTAGGCCCAAATGTGTCTTACTCAGCATCTATCTTGTCCTATTCCTAGGTTTGTTAGGTTTTTTGAATTTTCCACTACCTAACCTAACCATTGACCATTTACTATAAAGTTTTTTGTCATGCTATTTATAGATTATTGTACCATTCTATCATAGATAATCACAATGAATAGACTTTGATAGATACAAGGTATGGGGGAGGAGAGGAGCGGGAATCGGATCTCTGATAATGTTTGTCTAATTTAAACTTTTCTAATAATACCACTTGATTTAGACTTACTTTTCATATTTGAAATTCAAGACTCACTTTTTAAAAATATCATACTTCAATTGTTAATTCAAGACTTACCTACATTTGCATACTAATTGATTTTTTTTAAAAGTAAGGTACAAGTTAAATTGGGGTGACTAATTAGAATGTTCGATGAAACTTTTACATAGAAATATCGCTTCGAAGTTGTATATAGATATTAATATCCCAAGATCTAAGTCCTTTTACTTGGGCCATTCTATTGAGAAAATAGCCCATAATAAGGTGAGGGTCAATTAGAAATATAATTGAATAAATTACATAAATATATAACCTAAAATACGATAATCTCTGAAATACTTTACCATTTAAAAAAATTTACAAAAATACTCTCTCAAATACATCCTTATCCTCTCTCTCTAGGATACATTCATATCCTCTCTCGGATACATCCCTATTCCCTCTAGGATACATTCCTCCCATTAAATAATGTATCATTTGCAATGTATCGGGCAACCAAAAAATGTATCCGAGATTTTTGTAATTGGAGAAGCTTCCGGGATAGAATAAAATTTTCCCCAAATGTATGGGATTTGTGTAAGTTATAAAAAATAATTCAGCCCATATTGTCTGGGCCTTAGCCAGAGTGACTGGCAAATCTCAGACTACCAAACAGGAGTCTTTTTGCTCTTAACATAACAAAATATGAGTAGAACTATATGTATTAGGAACAAAAATATATCAAATATGATTACAGAGTAAATTTGCTTTTCTTAGCTTGATGACTATACTAATTCAATAATTTACTAGAGATTGATCAATCTTCTAAGTCATCGATTCGCCATCGTAGCAATTAGCCACATCTGCTGTTCTTCTACTTTGAACATTCTTATAAGAATAGCTCCTTGCAACAATAACATAGATGAACAAGTTCACTGCTGTTATGGTAGCTAACAAGTAGTAGAAATAATCCAATCTGCTGCTATTTAGATCCTTTCCGAACCAACTCTTGCCGCCTTTTTCTGTTACATGATCCACAATTGTGATCAATAAACTGCTTAAGAAATTTGCAGCACCGATGACGCTTAGGTAAAATGCAATGCCTAAACTTCTCATTGTATCAGGTACTTGATCATAGAAGTACTCTTGTAATCCTACTAGCGCGAATCCATCTCCAATACCAACGATAAGAAATTGAGGGGCTAGCCAGAACACACTCATTGACATTGAACCCTTAAGTAGATTTTCTTGAACAATGTTTAGTCTTTTTCTTTCAACTAATGCTGCAACAATCATAGATGCAACTGAGAGGATCATTCCAATACCGATCCTTTGAAGAATACTAATGCCTCTCTCGTTTCCTGTTGCTCGTCTTAGGAGAGGTACGAGGATTTTATCGTAGATAATGACAGTTGCTATCATGCCAATAGCTCCAAGGGCATACATTGAAGCCGGTGGGATCTGAAAATCATGAGTGATCTTCCTGTTAAGTGTCGCGCCTTGTTTGATGAAAAATGTTGAAGATTGTGCTATGCAAATACCAAATGGTAAAGTGGTTAGCCAAATGGGGATCATGTTGATAAGTAACTTCAATTCTTCCACCTTTGTCACAGTTGCAAGTTTCCACGGATTCTGTTTCTCGTCTATTGCCTCATCAAAGATTGCAGCTTTATCAAGAAACCTACAAGTAGAGTTGCAAAAAATGTTTTCATTACAACAACAACAACATATCCACTGAAATCCCACAAATGGGGTCCGAGAGGGTAACACAGACCTTACCCCAACCTTGTAAAGGTAGAGAGACTGTATCCTAACAACCCTTGACTCAAGTGCATCAAGTAAACATAGCAACTAATAAGGAAAGCAGTGTAGGAAATTCAGAAAGTCGAAATCTTACTTAAGCCCTTTGGTATGACATAGCCTCCTTCTATTAGTTTCTGACTTTTGAGTTTCATGTAGACAAGCAGGACTAGAAGGATGTGCAAGATTTCTTTTCTTGATTGCAGCAACAAGAACTTGTATCATTGTTGTTAAGGGACTTTCAGTAACCTTTCGATAACGATAGAATCGTCTACCAACACAAAAAATGACTAAACTAGCAGCCATAACTAGTGTAAGAATCACATCTGCCACAGCCCAACTAACATGATCTTGTACATAAACAATCAGAGTGACACCAAGTAGTACACCAGCACAAAGTCCAAAACTCCACCAATTGAAAAAAGACATTTTCTTCCTTTTTTCTTGAGGATGATCATCATCAAATTGATCAGCTCCAAAACTCTCTAAAGAAGGCTTGTGGCCACCAGTCCCAACTGAGATCAAGTAGATAGCAAAGAAAAAGACCACAACATGAACCTTTCTAGGTTCTTGACAGAGGTCATTACCACAGGGCTTCAAGCTTGGTACCACACTAGACATTGTCAAGAGAAGCAATCCCTGTTTAACAAATAAATGAGATTACTTTAGTTGTTTCATAGGTAAATGATGATTTGGTTAACCAATTAGTATGAAGAGCTTAATGATTCTTGGATCAAAATTTGTGTCTATAGCAAAGTGATAACTTAAAAAGTGTTCATTTGTTTCATTTAATACGTTAGTATTTGACTGAACACGAAATTTAAGAAAGAAGGACCAATTTTTGACAGATATCAAAGCCCCCCTTAGAACTTATGGTTTTAAACATGTCATGACAGTACTATGGTTATAAGACCACGCCATTAGGAGTAGAATTAGAAGGTTAAAATCTAAAAGTTTCCAAGAAAGTGTTTTTTTAAATAGACTAACAATCAAGTTTTTTGAGTGGAGTAATAAAAGACACGCAAAGAAAAAAGTACAAGTAAGGAGGACCAAACTTTATGTTACTAATCTGAATAACAGTTGTTGTTGTCTATTTGGTATCTATGAACTTAGTTGCACCAACTCTTCACTTTCGATACCGCACCAGTGTCAGATTCTTTAAAAATATTCTACTTCTTTAGAATCTGACACGCACCAGTTGACCTTCTTGAAGAGTCTGAGCAACATAGTCTATGAATAGCTCAAAATGTGATTACTATTAAAAAAAAACAGTGATAATTACCAGGAGGTAGACAATAGTTGAGGCAAGAACTGTGTAAAATCTGCCCAAATATGCATCAGCCACAAACCCTCCTAGCAGTGGCATCAAAGTAGTAACTCCTGTCCAGTAATTAACACTTTTTGCTGCAGTTTTAAGGTCTTGATGAATGACCTTTGTTAGGTATATGATCAAACTTGTGGCTATTCCAAAGTAACTCAACCTCTCACTGAATTCAATTGCTGTTACATTCAAAATAAACACAACTCTTAAGTTTCTCCAATTACATAAAATAAAGCAACTTGTTTACATATGCCCATTTTACCAGATTTATAGCCACATAAATATCTATAACTTAATTATGTTAGATCATAAGTTTCAAAAGTCTCTATTTCTTTCTCAAATTTCGAGTCAAGTCAAACTACATCTGAGACAGAAAAAGTTATATTTAACCAAGTCAAATCACATGTAATTTGGTGGTAAACTTTGTCATAAAGCTATACTTAGTGGCAATTAGTTTTGCTTTTTCATTTATATGATGTATAAGAACAAAATAGTTGCTTCTTATATACTTCTCACTTACTCCCTATGTCCATATTTACTTGTCCACTTTTCTTTATTTAGTTGTCCCTAATTACTTGTTCATTTTGACAAATCAAGAAAGGACAAATTATTTTTATCTATTATACCCTCAGTTAATTACTATGAAAAGGAAAAATCCTTTTGGCCAGAAAATTTGACCAGAATGGTAAAATAACATATTTCACGCTATGTTATTTTATCTTTTTGAACATTTTTACCTTTTTAACTTTAATACCTTTTAATTAAAAAATG
The DNA here is from genome assembly GCA_029582245.1 of Solanum etuberosum. Lineage (NCBI taxonomy): Eukaryota > Viridiplantae > Streptophyta > Magnoliopsida > Solanales > Solanaceae > Solanum > Solanum etuberosum. Next base: position 36,390 of record JAJONR010006043.1, on the reverse strand, counting down.
GAAAAAAGATCAGTTTATTTTAAAATAAAAAGGATATTATAGACTTTTTAAATTTCTGGCTAAATTCTGGCCAAATTTTCTGGCCATTTAGCATTACCCTATGAAAAAGGTAGAATTTCTTGAAAATCTTAAATTTTTTATTCATCCACTTCATGATAAACAAAGGTAAAATGATAAATTCACTATATAAATTATTATTTTCTTAATAAGTATACCAATTCAAAAGTGGACAAATAATTAGGGACCGAGGTATTAAATTTTAGTCCACTTGGGGATGAATCTAGGACAATTACAGTGCCCAAAAAGTGATCAATACAACTTTTTAGTGATTCACATTAAATAGTGACTTTTCTCAATAGAGTATTATTGTTTTTATGGACAGAGGAACCACTGACTAATCAAGTCTTGGGGTGGGGGATAATTCTTCTTATGCTAATCTTTTTTTTTTTTGGTTCCATCTGGATGTCCGGTATCCACAGAGCCTAACTAAATTTGAATTTACATCGAAAAGTCTGAGGTAAAGTACTCCCTAATAAAGACGATTGTGTATTCAGGGAACTCAAATTGAAGATCTTTGATTAAGGATGAATGTGTATTTACCACTCCTTCTTATGCTAATCTTAGTATGATTTAACTTAGTAAAAGTGTCAAGTCAGATAAAAGGTAACTATAGAAAATAGTAACCTCACAAATAAGACAAATAATCTGTTATAACGGGTCAAATTTCATCGTTTACTTAAAAATAATCATTCATACTATCAGTAAATATAAGATAAATCCGTATAACATTTATGTTCTAATAACATTTTTTAGATGAATTTTTTCTTACCAATAATCAAGAAAGAGGCCTTCCAGCCACCAGTTGAAGCTCTAAGAGGAACTCTGCCTTTGTAATCAACAGAAGAATCATACACCCATTTTTTCTCATCAATTTCTGTTGTTTCTTTCATCTTTATCTCATCCATCTCAACATTCATCTTTTCAATTTCTCTTAAGATAATATAAAAGAAGATATATTGTTTTTGGTTAAGTTGGCAGTTATATAGAGAGGAGAATTCCCCTGTTGACTTTTGAGAGTAGATGAGCCAAAAGAATATAACAAAAAAAGATAGTCAAGTGTACAAAATATTTTGTGTTAGCAGGGTTCGAGAAAGTCTGCCCTCTGAGTGATGTGATACAGATAGACTATCCTGATAATTATAACATTAATGACTGCTTCACAACTCAAACTTGTGATATATAAGATATAGAGATAACTTTATTGTTGCTTCCAGACTCCCGTTAAGCGAAAAGAATATAATGTTGAAGTAAAATAATTTTTTTTGTCAATGATTGAGATTAAGCAAATTAAAAGTTTAATAAAAGGAAACAATTCATTTCCACTAAATTAAAGTGGTATCATTAGCCTTTAACATAGGAGGAATAGCATCCATATTGTTGTCAATCAATTAGATTCTCCTTTTAGGAATTCTTTTCACAAAAAAATTGTCATGATAGACATTGTTGAAGATTTTTTTTTTATTCGTATTGGAGCTTGATTAATTCGAATTCATGCTGTGTAGAGTCCTATTCGGGGGGAAAACACTTCTTATTAAAGATTCTTCCATATCCAAGACTCGAAATTAAAATCTCTGATTAAGAAAGGAGCGGTGGATCCGCACCACATCCTTAGTGACATTGTTGATACTTGATGTAGCCTATAACTATTGTGACCAAATTTACTAGAGATAAGTTATCAGTCTACATGTATTTTCACAGATTTAATCCCCAAATTCAGAGGAACTAAAAAAATTAATATTAGTTAAGTTGTAGCCATCCATCTTTCATTTGGTTGACGTAATTAATTAAGTAATAATGGGAATTAAATGTTCTACTTTGACAAAATAAGCTTCAAGATCATTTTCCACATGTTTAATTAGGTGTAGAAATTGTTTATATATAGTAATCGTACAAGGTGAAGAACACGTTGTGAAGATAGTATTTTTAGTAATATATATATGTTGTGTATTTGAACAAAATTTCGTATTGATAATTGAAAAAATAATGAAATTACATATAAATTATAGGTATAGTACTCTTAATCATGTGATCGGGTTTTAGGGAAAACTGTCTGAACTGATCCAAGATGAAGTGTATCACGCTATATTAAAGATATTTTTAGGCTAAGCTAGCCCAACAACATGTATCAATATCAATGATCGAGAGACGAGTATGGAGATGACATAATAATGACAGGGGACTCAATTTTACTTTTATTATGTCAAAAGTAGATTGAAGATGCACCCACCCAAGAAGAAGCTAACTCTGAGCTTCAAAAAATCATAAATAATCTATTATATGGCTGACATATAGTGAATCTCAAAAATTGATCTGTGAATCTGAGTAACGTCTGTATAAAACTTAGTTCACATTGTTAGAATTTGGGTGTATCAACAAAATCTCACATTGATAATTGATTTTATGAAGAAACATAATTAAATAAATATGGATAGTTGTATAAAGTGGACCTGCCATGGATATGTTTGACTTATCATTTTTAATAAAGTGAAGCATGCATCTATATGTACAGTATTCATGTGCAAGTAGATTTACATACAAAGTTTACAATTATGGGTTGGCAACTTGAGATATATTGTCAAAGATTCTCATATAATAATTGATATATATATATATATATATATATATATATATATATATATAATTGCATTGAATCATATTTCTTCTTTGTCGTCTAAATGTACATAATTAATGTGTGTTTAATAATCCCATCAAGTTTATGTCTTTTTTTTAATTTTCCGTTATGGTAGGAGGATGAAGAACATGATGAATAGTGGCGGATTCAGAATTCTTATTTTGGATTTATAATTTCACAAGAACTTAATAGCATTTGTTTAAATTGTGTATTTTTTTTATATTGTAGTTTATGTGGTATTGTTTGATGGACACAAAATTTAAGAAATAAGGGAAAATTTTGTTATGTTTATTAAATTGCTTTTACTAAAGTCACTTTAATGCTTATTTATAGTTAACTTTTCTTCACAATAGAATGTTAAGGGAGACCCAACAAAGGTAAAATTGGATGATGTTATTAAATAGTTGTCAAATAAGAAAATGCGATATACGTTTTTGAATGAAATAAAAAGAAAAAAACAAATGCCATGTATTCATTATTTTTATTCCATATTTGGTACTCTCACAAATGACCAAATTGTGCTCTCATTGGATCAAATAATTAACTACCTTACAAATTATGTCGGTAGGTGGGGACGATGGATAATTTTTTTAAATTTACTAGCAAATTTTATTTACAAATTCAAATTATGTTTTGTTCTAAATTGAGTGTCTGAACATAAGATAAAATATTTATATTAGATAATTTATGTTCAAATCTTGTGAAATTTTTTATGTATAATCTCAAATGTTCATTACTTAGATAACTTAACAACTTAAAAGATATTATCTCCTTTAATTATAATCATCATCCTTCATTAAGACATGCTTAAGGGTTTTACGACTTATTGAAACTAATTCATATAATTAAAGAAGGTGACATATTTTAAATTAGTTTATAAGTTCAATGATCATTATTTGAAAACACGTGCAAATAAATAAACTCAAATTTGAATTGAAAATACCTAATAGGATGATCTGATCATTTTATAATGTGTTCAAATGTTTAATTGGAACTCGTAGTTCGAATGTCTAATCCCCCATCCCACAAGTATCCATCCTTTCTTCTGCTCTTCTTTGGTTTACCTTCACGAATGCGTTAAAATCCTATTTTAATGAGTTCATTATTCAAAAGATCACTCCGTCCTTCCTGACAAGTTTTTTTATTCTCCGATTAAGAGAAATTACCCTCCCCCTTCCTCTTTGTTTCAACTTATTAATTTGATTCAAAATATAACGATTAAATTAACTAATGTTGGGTGTAAATTCAAATATAAAATTAAGAGTGAATAAGGTTAATTAAGAGTCAAAGTTTGAGGAGTGTGAATTCCCACCACAAAGGTGGCTAATACAATGTTCATCCATTGTACAAAAGTCAATAGAATGTGATTCTCTCTTAAGAAGTGATATATCCCTAAATAGTTTACTTATATTATATCGATATCACATCCAAATTTGATACGTTTTTATTATATTCCATCCATGTATCTAGCCAATAACGAATTTAAAGTATAATTAACGAATTTGTTTGAATTTATAAATTAAATTCACTAATAATTTATAAATATTGATTGTGAAGATTAATTAGCTATAAAAATTTCAAACTTTAAATCTTGAATTTGTTCATATCTAGTTACCGTCCAAAAAAGACCTTACTAGCTAACTACAAAATCAATAATTTCTAGTTGTGAAAGCATATTCATGATACTCGATGTCAATTAATTCTCCTACATCTCCTTACTGAGCTAACAAACAATTATTTATATTCGATATTTATAAAATTAAATTTAAAAAATACCTTTAACCATTTTAAATTTAAATATAAAATATGTCACTTAAATATAATAGTTAATAATATTATTAAATGTGTATACAAAATATTTTATATTTATTATCTGATTTAATATAAATATTGAACGCGGATAATAATTATTTGTCATATAGGGACATACACATATAGAGGACGGTGTGATTGACAGAGACGTTTAACGTCAACGTTGATTAATGTTCGTACAATATGCATTTTGCCAAACTAGCTACATTGAAATATATAGTGATATAAATTGTAAAAACAGTTTAAATGAAGAAGACATTTGAAACATAAAAAGAATATGAAGTTAACGTGTATGATTAAAGAAGAAAGAAATATTTTATTAGGTTAACTTATCTATGTAATGAATATTTGAGAATACACGTGTAAAAGTTTTTCTAAAATTTAAATCGAAATAGTTTCTAATAGGAACGTCACTACAGGAAAAGTGTGAATTACATAGGGATTTTCCTAGGAATTAGTATGAAAATCCGCAGGAAACTTATTTTTCTGCAAATTTTCATACCAGGAAAATCCCTATGTAATTCACCACTTTATCATGTGTTCAGTTGATCAATTGAGACAACCATAATTCAAGTGTCTAAATAAAATTCACTGACAATTTAAGAAATTGGCGATGTATTAAATCTTTTTGTATCCTTTGGAGGATAAGTATTTTGTCAAATTATTTAAGGAACGAAAAGGACTTTAGCCCACATGTCGTGATTTCAATTAAATGATTTGTAGTCACACAAATTATATTTAAGAATTGTTTTATAGACCAAAAAAATAAATAAAAAATTGTGTCAAGTCAAACAATATCATGTAAAATTGGATGAAAATAGTAGATTGTTTTATTAAGACTACCCTGAAATATGTTTCACATTTGAGGCCATTAATTTGAACGGACAATGTTTTACATAGTTTTATTAATTATTTTACTATTAATATCTTTATTAAATACACATATTTCTTTTTTATTTTATGGTATGTGTCTTCACATTTTTGTATTAACAAGTTCTTAAAAGGGTTAAATAGTCATTTAACTTTTAATGAGCAATTTCAACTCAAAATGAAGATCGTGTTAAATATATATAATTAAGCAAAGTCCACTTTGTTTAGAAGTGATAACAACTATAATCTTCTGGATTCTATCATGTGGAGAAAAAGAGAGCAAATAAATACACACATGACTCGTTTCACTATTCGAAAGAAAATAAAAATCATCGCGGTTTAGTAGAAAATTTGTGTGATAAAATGTTGTTTTTTTCACTTATTTTTCATCGAATCAATTCACTAAAAAATGCACAGTGAAAAACAAGTTTTCATGTGGAAAACTTTCTAATTTATCCGTATGATATTGTGACTAATTTTTTTTTCCCTTTAATTCAATCAAAATTTTTATGAAAATAATTGCTGAATATTTTTTAATAGAAAATTTTAATAAGAAAATAGTGATTTTTTAAATAGATCTTACATGTCATTGTAATCTATTCGAGTAAACAATACTAAATCAATAAGATATTGATTAGATCTAAAAATCTCCATCTTAGGATTTTAGGTTTAAGACTGATTTAATGGATTTAATCAAACTTTATCAAACTGATTTCTGATTATTTTTTTCATAATAATAAGTAAATCCGTCGTCGCTATTCTTTAGGTGCGCGTAAAACCCCTATTTCTATGTAATAGCTCGTAAACCAATAGGAGAGGTACCTGCATTAGGCAAGCCTGGTGTGACGAGCTCGATCCAAAAAGAAAATCCATTGTTTTTCCTGCCAAGGGGTTTCGAATTTGAAAAAGATTTTTTACCCTGAAAACTAATTAAATCGAACATGATTGTTAGATTTTTCATCATAAAAATTAGATATCAATACCTGTTGTTGGTAAGAGATGACATGTATCCCGTATAGTTACTCTAAGTACACGAAAGCTGGTCCGAACATCATAATCCTAAAAAAATATTTAAAAATTAGATGTCAGTATAACTCTCTAACTAATCATAGTGGATAGGAATTATTCTGTAATGTTAAAATAAAAATTAGGAAGATGCTAAATGCAAGTACTACACTTATAATTTTTTGTGCCTTTAAACTAGATTTTTATGTATCATTATCACCAGCATTTTTAAAAATTAATGGAATCATGACTAACTTTAATTTACTAAAATTAGAAAATGTCTTAAGTTGCTTATCACCTTATAGTGGGAATATCGTAGGTTCCCCTTAATATCTTACTTTGATGAAATCCACTGTTATCACTAGATAAGATACCCAATCTTCTTTTAATTTTTGGAAAACTTACGGATATGTATAGTTCGATCAACTAGTTTATTAATATGATCAAATATATATAACATATAGTAACAATTAGTTGAAAACTTTATACTTCTAAAGTATACATCTTTAACACTTTGTTTTAAATAATCACAATTTAGAAGGTTAATGCGGTTGATTTGGCTGGTTAACTGTTTGCTTTTAAGGTGAAATGTTAATGATTAGTGAGACAAAAAGATATAAATTAGATTAATTATTGAGAGGAAATCTTCAAGATCTTGTTGTAAAGATGAAGCTTTCGAAAAATAAGAAAATATTTTCTCTCATTTATCTTATGTGATGATTCAATTTGCTTGATCCACTGAATTAAAAGAAAGAGAGGAGTATTGAAGACGCTATTGAATTTGGTGCAGATTATTAATTTCGTCTCAAATTATTGACAACCTTAAAAATACCCTTCCACTCAACTTAAAACACCCAATACTTCTATATGTGTGTCACTTTATTTTTGATTCATTATTGATGATAGATGAATAAAAAAAGATCATTCAACTTATTCTTTAAATTGAAATTTGTCTTTAAAGTATACTAAATATCCTAAGAAAAAAAGTCAGCCGCTGCAAGTGCTTGAGAATGAGTTCACACTCTTCTTGTTACAGTAAGTGCTGCAATTGAATCAACTCTTGATGCAATAGAATAGGAGTTCTTGGTGTAAGCGTAACCGCAGTTGACTAAATATCCGCCATGATTGAATCACAACGAAGAAAGATGGTACCGTAGAATAGAGTAGATTCGACGGTATGCCAAACAGTTATCCGAGTTCACAGGTGTCCTTGCTTTCCCTTAATAGTCTGAGGGGAACAGAATGGCAGAACCAAAGTGAAACTATGAACAGACGACTCATTCATTGACCTCTTATTATAGGCAATAGCGAAGGCTCGACTTATCAATATCATAAATATCATATAAAAAGAACCTATTTCAAAACTAGCTATTCCAATTTTCTATTAGCGACTTTCACTATAATCTTAGCTTTCTTTTTTTGTTCTCAGCAAGATTCGACTTCTAGTAATCTTTGCTTGTCATATCAAGAATCAAATCCTTTAAACTTATTTTATGTCAAGTAGACAGCAGCCAATCCATATTCATGTCTAGTACATGAGTTGTTTGGTAATTGATTAGAAGCGAAGCTATTAATATATTAAATTTTATATATGTAATATCATATTTGATAGCATTCTTTTGTTATATATATGAACATACGTAATACGTTGTCTGATTTGCAATTTAGAAACCTATGTAATTAATTTGTATAAGTTATAAGGAAAAGTATATTGTTATTACATGAAAGAAGATGGAATAACTAATACATGAATAGTTAAACCTTGCATCGCTAATTCTGACATAAAATAATATATATATTCTCCCATAATTAATCTTTGTATTACTAATACTTATATGACTCTAATCAACTATCAAACGACTCAACAGATTAAAGAGAGACTTGTGGCCGTTAGGGCTCTAGGGAAAATGGGACATTTTCTTAACAACATGATAAGATTAGGCCAAAGTTTGACTCAGGACAAAATTGCTCAATTGGAATTATTTTTTTTTGACAATTTTCCTTACCTATAAAGTCTCAAGTCAAGATAAAAATGAAAAGTTACATAGATTGAGAATTAGCATGTAAAATAGTTGGAATATGATGACTCCTACCCCACAAAGATGTAATTTGACAACAAAATTACACTCTGTTGGTTTTTTTTTTTTTTTTAAGCCGATAGTCTATCGAAAACAACCTCACTTATCCTCAAAGATGTGGATAGGGGTAAGGTCTGCATACATCTTACCCTCTTCAGACCCCACTTTAGGAATTACACTTGGTATGTTGTTGAAAACCTCCATCTATTTTGGAAGTGTTGGCTATATAGTGCAAAAGCAGAAATTAGAGGTGCTTGGTGTTGCTAAGAGAGAACTCCCTATCAAGTACTTGGGAGTACCTTTTGAGTGGTAAAAGAATATCCATTGCCCAATGTCGATCTCTACTTGAGAAAATGATTGGTAGAATCAACTCCTAGACCGCAAAGCACCTATCCTATGCTAGAAGGTTATAGCTGCTCAAGTGGTAAGCACCCTCCACTTCCAACCGAGTCACCAAGGAAGCAAAAAGGTGGAAGCTTCTAGGGAGTCCTAGGGAGGGGTTAAAATAAAAAAAAAAGTGTGATGAACTATCAATAAGATGATATTGAAATTGATAGAAACAACCTGTAGAAAGTTTCTTTGGTCAAGTGGTGTTGAGATATCAAGAAAGGCTTTGTTAGCATGGGACAAAATTTGGTTGTCCCAGGATTACAGGAGAGTTCAATGTATTGGAGCCATAGGCAAGCTGTTATAACCTATGCAAGGAGGTGGATAAACGCGAGTGTATTGGGTACATGAGTGCTATGGGAAGAGGGGCCTAATAACTGAAGCTAAAGCAATGCAAGCATCTTGGATGGTTCAGAAGATCATCAAAGCAAAGATTATACATTGAAGATACAGGACTGAGAGTACGAATCAATGGCTAGACTGGCGTTCCTCCTCAATCAAGAAAGCTATATCAAGGGATGAGAGGGGAGTTCCTACAAGTTACCCGGAGTAAATTGGTTTGTAACAACTTGGGATCTCCTAGGTGGCTGTTTGTTTTTAACTCCACTAGGGATAGACTTGCAAAATGGGGGATCACTGATGCTCTGGTATGCCCACTCTGCAACACAGAAGAGAAACTATAGACAATTCGTTCTTTAAATGTTTTGCGACTGCTGAAATCTAGACGAAGTTGATACTATGGCAAGGGATACACAAGCAGGTACTAAACTGGCAGGAGGAATTGACATGGGCTGAGATTGTTATAAAAGGAAGAAGTGCAGGAGTTGAACTATACAAATGGTGCTTACTAGATGTCTTTATAAGGTCTGGCTGAAACGAAATACTACAGTTTTTCAAGGGACTCAGGTCAGCAGTGATGATATAATCCAGGATGTAGTGTGTAGAGGAATAAGCAGTCCAAAACTAGGAAGAAAGTTAGACTCTCTTAATTTTTATCCTTAGTTATTGCTAACTAGTTGTGAGGAGGATGAAGTGATAGCATAGTGTTTGGCTTTGGGGCCCTGTCCACTGCAGACTTACTTTGAGTTTGGTTCTTGTACATATTGCTATTTGGTAATAAAAAGTTACTTACCAAAAAACAAACAATCACGGAACCAAGAGACTAGTGATTTGTCGACTGGTGAAATAGCACCGCATTTAGCATACTTCTTCTGCGTCCACATACTGTGAACCAATGAGTTATGCAACTCAGTATTCAGTTGGTTTTGAACTAAACAACCTCGACATTAGACAATAAAAATTGAAATAATCATTTCAGTACTCAAACAATCAAATTGAAGAACTTCCTAGTCAACAAACAACATATAAACTTCAAGCAGAGAATAACATGAAGTCATCTGGAAGTAAACTGTTATATATTGCTACTGACTTGCCCAAAATAAATAGAGGTCCCAAATATTCATCTCTATTCCACACAGGAAAGCCTGGATGTGGGATACCATTCACTAAATGGAAGGTGCACAACAAGCTCAAATTACTGGAAATAATAGTTGAAGATACGAAAGTAGCAAATTATTATCGTCCCTCCTCACACCCTTGAGGGAGAGGCGAGGATAGTAATATTCTGCGGGCAATCATAAGCAACTGTAAGATCAAACTCATAATAAGTTGTATATCCTTTTGAATCCTAAAAAAGTTTCACATCCCCAGTTCACACTTCACGTGCTGAACTCATAGTTCTTAATAGTTTCCGATGTTGATTTAATCAGTAAATAGTTAAAGATGCAAAAATATACACATATCAAGGATGATTTATACATTCTCTCTACCAAACCTGAGCTTGTCTACGTCAGAACTCTTAATTGTCTGGTTGAAGCTCATAACTTCCATCGTTTTGCAAACTCAATTCAAACACTGGAGAATCTGAATCATCAAACATGTCTACCAGATTAAACCTTCCATGCTCTCCATCACTATCAACTGGGATATGACCCTTATTCTTTACTCTAGGCATCCCAGCTTCCGCTGAATTAAATTTTTCAGCATGGACAGACAACTTCCTCTGATTTGTGCTCTTCCTGAACTTATTCTGCATGCCCCTGCTATTGTTGCCATCTTTTGACACTTTATTAGAAACTAAACCCTCATTTCCTTCTCTATTGGATCCACTTCTTAGTTTTGTTGAATTTTTCTGCTCATGTCTATTACTCTTCATTCTCACCTTCTTATCACTTTGTACCTCTTTCTTTGCTAACTCCGCCTGTATTTGAGCATGAACTAATCTATCACTTCCACTTTGAGAATCTGAACCCAAATTTGAGGACTCATCAAAACCACGATCGGCATTCTCAGCGTTTCCATAGGGTTTAATGCTATGAACAACCCCCTTAGGGAAAAATCTTGCTGATGGTAATCCATCTTCAGGCTTGAACAATTCTGGCCCATCTTTGTCAGACCACATATCAAACCCTCCAGGCTTTTGAAACCGATCTGCCAAGACTCTCAAATGCTCATCAGCACTCACAGAGAATAAAGTAGGTGCCTTTTTAACCACTTCCCAAGGCCTCTCAAGCTCAGAGACAGCAGCTTTCAGCTCAGCCCGCTTCCTCATCTCATAAATTTGGCGTTCCCGAGCCAATCGGGCCTTAAGGAGCTGCTTAGATTTCTTAGCTTGCATACGCTTCCACTGCCACTTTGAGACACCTCCAGGATACGTTCTTGGACCACCACCCATCCTAATTATTAACTTTCTGTAAGGAACATTGGTTATTGTGGTGGTGGTGGTTAGATTAAGGGAAGAGAACTTGGTGGAGAGGAAGAGTTGGGATTCCCCTGAAATTGTCTTGGACAAAGATACATTCTTATGAGGTGCTGAAACTAAGAATGATGAGCTGAGGAGAGACATTTTCTTCCTGTAAACACAAGATCCAAAACTTCATAACGGAGCATGGCTAGGGAATACAATATAGAACGTCGAAAATGATATACATTGTATCATTAGTTTAGGATTCTAAACTAATTTCTCCAACTTGACTTGACCTAGTAAAGAGTTACTTTGGCTCAAATGAACTGGAATTCATAGTAAACAACATTTATCTCTTTATCATTAACTTCTTCTCCCAGTAATTACATAAGTAACGTTTTTCCATCGCCAAGATCAGTTCAACCCACTTAGGATATTATCGTCAACAGGTGAACTACCCTAAGTTGAGTAACTATCTGAGATATTATTGTAACCGGATGAACAACCTAAGTTGAGTAACCATCTGAGATATTATCTCCATATATATATATTAACATCCAACAAGCAACTATAAGTTTCAATCTCAGATTATTTGCATCAGTTATGTAAATTGTAACAATTAAAACAAAGCAAAAGGGCTTTTTTTTTTTTTTTTTTAAATCTTAATTATTTTTTTTCTCATATCTTCATTGTTTTTTTTTAAAACTAGGACACTAATTAAGCAGGGAAAAAAGAGACAAAAATAAGAACATTCCAGATATAAAAATGTAAACAGATTTTGAGAGATTTTTTTTGCAAATTCACAAATTAGCTGTCAAAGGCGCAGAGACAAAATCGAAGCGAATTAAGAAAGAGAGAAATTAAGCTGACCTGACCTGGAAGAAGAAATTATGTGAACCGAATAGAGCTTCAAAGCAGTCGATTCGCCGTTCAACCGAAATTATTCCGGCCTCTTCTGTACACTCATCTATCTCTTTTCATATGGCAATATGTGGATTTTGCGAATATGCAGATTTATATTAATACAAATAAAATTAAAAGGATGACATCAACAAGGTGCACCAGTGGTCTAGTGGTAGAATAGTACCCTGCCACGGTACAGACCCGGGTTCGATTCCCGGCTGGTGCAACATTTTTGTTTTTTTGCCTTCGACATTTTTTAGTATTTGGGTCAATTTGCCTTCCTGCTCCCCCAAATGAGACCTTAAGCAGCGCCATGTTTTTAGTATTTGGGTCAAGTTTTCTAAGGGACCTTATATGCGGCGTGATATTTTTAGTATTTCGGTCATGTTTTCTAAGGGACCTTATATGCGGCGTGATATTTTTAGTATTTGGGTCATGTTTCCTAAGGGACCTTATATGTGGCGTGATATTTTTAGTATTTGGGTCATGTTTCCTATGGGACCTTATGCGGCGCGAGATTCTTAGTGTTTGGGTTAAGTTTCCTATGAGACCTTATGTGGCGTGATATTGTTAGTATTTGAGTCAAGTTTCCTATGGGACCTTATGCGGCACAATATTTTTAGTATTTGGGTCAAGTTTTCAATGGGACCTTATATGCAGCGTGATATTTTTAGTATTTGGGTCAAGTTTCCTATGGGACCATATGCGGCGCGATATTTTTAGTATTTGAGTCAAGTTTCACACGCTTCTCGAGTGCTTCCCCCAAATGGGACCTTATGTGGCACGATATTTTTAGTATTTGAGTCAAGTTTTCTATGGGACCTTATGCGATGCGAGATTATTAGTGTTTGGGTCAAGTTTTCTATGAGACCTTATGCGGCGCGATACTTTTAGTATTTGAGTCAAGTTTCACACGCTCCTCGAGTGCTTCCCCCAAATGAGACCTTATGCGGCGCTATATTTTTAGTATTTGGGTCAAGTTTCCTATGAGACCTTATGTGGCACGAGATTCTTAGTGTTTGGGTCAAGTTTCCTATGAGACCTTATGTGGCGCGAGATTCTTGGTGTTTGGGTCAAGTTTCCTATGAGACCTTATGCGGCGCGATATTTTTAGTATTTGAGTTAAGTTTCACATGCTTCTCGAGCGCTTCTCCCCAAATGGGATCTTATGCGGTGTGATATTATGATATTTTTGATATTTGGGTCAATTGATCATTTTCCACTTGTCAAATATCAGATAACTATATCCATCAAGATTATGAATCTTTAATCATAATAAATCTTGAAAAAATTATGAATATCAAATAAACATATAAGTAGAAATAAAAAGTGATTGATGATTTAAATGTTTTAAAAAGGATCAAAGGTGTCCCTTGGAGCACTAATTAGAGTATCTTTTTTGTTTTTGCTAAATTAGTATACTTTCGGTCATGATCTTAAGTCTTAATAATGTCAAATCTTAACGAAAATTACAAAATATATATGCAAATTTTTTAAGATTTTTTTTCAATCAATAAAAGTTTTTCTTTTTCATTCTACACCTGGTCATCAATAATTTTAATCATAACTTTGTCAATAGAGAATAATTTTTATTAACGATTACTCATTATTTATCCATGAATGTCAAAGACAGCAAAAAGTAATACAAATGCAAAACCAATGGTAAATAAAAAAGACAATTTCTTTGATACTATTATAAAGAAAAAACATAAAAGATTTGATTACTTTCTAATAAAGTTTCATGAGTAATTTGTGGATAAACATTATCAATTATTAACTTATACTTAAAAAGATATCGTAAATTTTATTTAATTTAAGATTTGACGATTTCTCATAAAAAGTCAATACTGATAAGATCAAAACTAAAAACACATATATTAGTCGAGACGACCACAATTGACATGGTATACCAAGAAATATCTCTAAAATCAAATTTGTTCTTTTTTTTAACATTTGAAAATAAAAAAAGACAAAAAAAATAAAAAAATATTGGGATATTTTTGTATTTGTGCAAAATATTCCTATTTATAGTCAAAACTTTTCCTTTAAACCCTAGCATCTTCTCCTCCTAAACCCTAAACTTCTTCTTCTCACAGTTCTCTCAACTCGCGGCTGCCATGGTACTTCCTCTTTCCCTAATAATTTTGCTTTCGAAGTTCATACTTGTGCTTAATTTTATTGAAATTTGTCATCTTTTTGCTTGATTTTTCTGTTCTAATATACAATTAATTTTGATTGTTTTGCTTTATGTAATTGTAGGCAACAGAAACTGTGAACCCAAAAGCATACCCACTTGCTGATTCACAGCTTACAACGACTATAATGGATTTGGTTCAACAAGCTGCTAATTATAAGCAGCTTAAAAAGGGTGCTAATGAAGGTTATTGACTTTTTTACACTTTTTATTATTATGCTGCCAATCATTTTTGTATCTACTGTTTAATTGAGATTAAGAAAACTGAGTTAGTTTCGTTTCAGCCTCAAAGATTTTTTTTTCGTGGTGGTGGGGAATAAGAGCTAGAAAGATTGTTACTTGTGTTGTTTTGGAACTTTATTATTTGGCCTTTTGGTGAATATGTTATATGGGTTAGTTTTGTTTTAGCCCCAAAGAGATGAGAGCTGTAAAGATTGTTACTTGTATTATTTTGAAACTTTATTATATGGTGTTTTGGTGAATATAGAGAAAACTGGGTTTGTTTTGTTTGAACCCTAAAAGAAGCTTTTTTCATTTTTATTGGGGATAAGAGCCAGAAAGATTGTTACAGTAGTATTTCGAAGGTTTACTGTATGGTCTTTTGGTTAATACGAAGTTACTTTTATGTGTAGTGCTTAACTAAAGATACAAAAAACTGGGTTAGTTTTGTTTCACCCCCAAAGTAACTTTTGTTTTTTTCATTTTTCATGGAGATAAGAGCCAGAAAGATTGTTACAGTAGTATTTTGAACTGGGTTTGGTTTCATTTCTCCCATGGAAAAAGAATTAGGCATCAAGATTTGATTTTTCCACCCTTTAATGATAAATCGGTAATGTGTTGCTCCTATTTGTTATGCTTAACTGAAAGAGAAAACTGTATCTTTGTTCTGTTTCAGCTACGAAGACACTTAACAGAGGAATTTCAGAATTTGTTGTCATGGCCGCAGATACTGAGCCCCTTGAAATCCTTCTTCACCTTCCACTCCTTGCCGAAGATAAGGTGATTTATTTTTCCTTTTTCTTCAAAAAGTTCTATTCTTTCACCCTTGTTGGTGTTGTTCCTTTTTTAATTGAGTAATGGACTAAACAGCTCCAAATAGAGGTAGTGAATATTGAGGATATATAGGAGGGACTCTGGCTAGGTCAAGATTAATACATGTCTCTTCTTTTTCTGGTGTAGTTATTGGCATTTTATAGAGTTGTGTTTGTTACTCTTTTGTGTTATATTGTGTGAGGTTACATTGTTCTGATTTCAGACTATGGAAATTGGAAACCATGTGTATATTATGCACTTTCCCCTCTATAAACTCATCATTTTGAAGAGCTGTATTAAACGAGAGTATTGTAGCTATTTTCTGTTTCATTCTATGATTTGGCATGTAATATTTCTGTTCCTCTTGAAAATACATCTAAAGCAGCAAGACCAAGTCTGACTAAGCATATTCTTCCAATGTCTTGGCATTTTCTATCAATTTTATTGCATGGTGTTGAATGTTGCGAGTTTCCAATAGTGTCAAATCCCGATTAAAGGGGGAAGTGCTACCTACTAGGATTTTTTCCCTACCTAGGGCTCGGAAGCGAGATCTCTAGTTAAGAGTGGAGCATCGTATACATTCTACCACAACCCTGGGTGGTAAACAAAGGAGAGATCTTGTTAGAACTATACAGTTGCAAGGATTCCCTTATCAGCATAAGGGCTATTCAGACCTCTTTTACTCAAAGTTGTTTATTTGTTGCTTTATTCAGTCTTTTATTATTTCCAATTGTTTCCTAGTTGCATATGCATGGTCTTAGTTATAGTTGTAATAGAATTTTGTTGTCCTTGAACAATAATGTCTTTCAACTTTTGGTACACTTTTCATACACCAACCTTGCTCTGTTCTGGAACTGTATCATCCTTTGTTTGGTGCTCAATTAGCGTCTACAGCCTACTGGGTTCAAGTAATCTTTGATATAACAAGGGGGTTTGGTTTCAAGTAATGAGTTCTAACTTTTTCCTTTCATCAATTCTTTCAGAATGTGCCCTATGTCTTTGTCCCTTCAAAGCAAGCTCTTGGCCGAGCATGTGGTGTTACCCGCCCCGTCATTGCTTGTTCAGTGACAAGCAATGAGGGAAGCCAGTTGAAATCTCAAATACAGCAACTAAAGGTAACATTCCAAATCTTCTTCATGTCACATCAACAACCGCTTTCCTTTGTGTAGATACTCAAATCGTTGTTTCTCTTCTTATGCAGGATGCCATCGAGAAGCTCCTCATCTAATTGTTGAGCCTTTTGCAGCATGATGGGCCTCAACTTCACTTTTGAGGCTTGGACTGAAGTAGTTGCCGTCCTCCTGTTGGCACTTTTTTTTTAATCCTTGTTTCCTTTTTGTTCTTGGATTTTATGATTAATGTTCTATGAGTACCGATAGAAGCATGAAAATTTAATATCAGGTTTTACGTTAATAGTTAAACCTGAGTTTTATTATATCGTGTATCTATGTTTAATGTAATTCTAGTTTTGTTCTCTTATCATTTGGTTGAATTATATGCTCATTTGGTTGGTGCAATGAAGGATCCTCTTTGCTTCCTCTTTCTATATAATTTGTCAGCTGGTAGCTTATAAGTTATTAGTTCAACCTATTAATCATCTAATTCCAATTTTAGGCTCGGTTCATTTCACCAAATTTTGGTATACTTGGTCTCTATGATTTTCTATTCAAAAGATGAATAATAATATGCATTATAGCAGTGCTCTATGTCTCTTTTGCTCCACATTTCTAGGGTCAGGTGGTCTTTTGTCTCATTGCTACCTAATTGAAAACATCATTCTGCAGATTTGAAGTTTACGGATTCTGAATTTTAAATCAAAAGCTATTGAATTTTGTCGAATACATCTGTCGATAGGTGTGCACGTGCAACTAACAAACGCATCGTGCTGGTTTTAATAATTGCAGGATCTTCAGCTGTTCATCACTTTGCCAGCAAATATCTCTGCTTAAAAATATATGCAATAAGTTTTATATGAAATTATGATGGTATCTTCAGTCGATTCTTTTTAATACATAAAATGTTTCCCATTTAATGGACATCTTAGTTAGTCAAATCCATAAACAAAGGGTTATTTCCTTGACTACAAAATGTTATAAATTGTTTTATTATTATCACACCTTAGATTTCCTTGATACACTGTTACAACACTAACAAAACAACCATCAAATTTGTGAAATGTTTTGACAAGGGATGAATCTACTGTTTGGGGTATAAGTTCGACAAAATTTAATAATTTTAGCCTAAATTATATATTAATCTCGAGAAATTACATTCAATTAATATGTCTTGATTTAAAACTCAGTAATTTAAAAGCAATAAAATTCTGAATTTATAAACTTCAACTCCTAAATCTACTCGTGGGATGGTAGTACATTGATAATGAGAGATGAGAAATCATTAATCAATTAGATTGGATTGTCATTTGGTCCATGTTTTGATATTCGTTTAGTATTTGCAATGTTTTTCACAAACATGATGTCTATCAATTTATGTTTTTGGTCGAGGAAATGAACAATTTGCAAATATTCTTAGATTCTTGGTTCAATTATTATTGCTACTAATGTTGGATGTTTCCATTCTTAGATTATAAGTTACTCAACTTTTGTAATTTCATATTGGAAATTTGATGTTCTTTAAGCCTCTAAAAATTTATCGGTATTCAATGTTTACATTAAATTAATAGATACTCCCTCTGTCTATCTTTATTTGTCTACTATATTAAAAATAGTTATCCAATAATACTTGTCCAGTTTGAAAAATCAAGAGATAATTTACCCTTTTGTGTCTATTATACCCTTACTATTAAATATTAGTATTCACTATCTAATACACTTTCAAAACATTAAATTTAATATATTCAAAGAGTAATATAGTAATATTAATATTACCCATATGTACTATACATTAACTTCTCCCACATAAATGTAGCTAAAGATCTAAAATTTGCCAATAAATTTTGTGATATGATCTAAATTTATCTTTTATGATGGATAGTTAAGGTCAAATCTATCCTTATCGATATAAAAGTAATTACGATAAAAATAAATCTGATCTAATTATTAACGCGGGACAAATCTTAATCACTTCAAAAAGGAAGCTAAACTCTTTACCTTGGAACAAGAATCCCTAGGTTAAGGATGTTACAACAACATAATTGATCATTCATTAATGTTTAATGTAGAAACTTCATCTCAGTTTCTTTCTACATTTTGCTAGATTACAACTGTCAAAATTATTAATTTTAACTATTAGACACAGCTGTTAAGACATCAATTGAAAAAACCAACTAGGGAAGGCCACATCCCCCAACAAAATATTTAAACTTTACTTTTATTGAGGTTTGTACCTTAGCTTCCATTAAACTAATCACACCTCGAGTAATATTTCAAAGTAAAAACACATAGGGGTGTGGTTTAGTATTCAACTAAACGGATGAAAATTTGAGATCACGATTCAAATTTAAAGGGAAAAAAAAGGTGAAGTGATTTTTCTTATTTGTCTAAGTTTTAGCCAAAAAAATTACTCGACGTCTATTTTGATAGAACATAACAAATATCAACTAAATAATTGAGGCATGTCTAAATAAACTGATCAACATTCATTTGAAAGTTAGCGATAGTTATGTTTTTATATTTCTTTACTGTTTCATACTAATTTTTTTAATTCACCAATTGAATAACCAATTAATTATAGTAACATTTACGAAAACAACCAATCATCATATTGTAAAAATTGAATAGATTCGATCTACGGTAATTAAGCTTCTTATCATAAAAATAAAAATATTTCAAAATAAATAGATCACAAACATTACAAAGAAACATCATGTTCCCTTTATTAATTAAATCCAGTTGGTATTCCAAATATTATATAGGTTCCACGTGCATCTTCTTTGATTTCCCCTACTTTGCAGACAAATTAATAACAACAATTAAATTGTACTTTAAAAAATATATAATAAAGACAAATGGAACTTTCCATCCAACCACATGCTAATTATGAGATCTCTATATATAATAAACTCATCAACACATTGTCCTAATCAACATTACCTCAAAGATCAACAAGCAAAAAAAATCATCAAGATTTCAAGATATTTACACAAATATATGGCTAAGTTTATTGTTCTTTTCTTGATCTTAACACAATCATTTGTGTGTTTAGTCATGGCTAATGAAAATGCAATAAATTTTACAAAATCCCCTTGTTCTAGTCCATCACCTTCAATTAGAAAACTTGGAAAACACAATCAAGAAGAAGAGAAGGGTATTAATAATAATAATAATATTATTCCCAAAGAAGTGTTAATTGGTTCTCCACATCAACAAGAGAGTATTAATGAAGTTGATCAAGGTGATCATGATGATGAAATCAAGATTAATAAACATCATCATGATTCAAATGATAAGTCAATTTTTGGAGGTGGAGTTATTCTTGGAGGATTAGCAACAACATTCTTTGTGGCAATATTTTGTTATATTAGAGCAACTAGAAGGAAGAATATTAATGTGGAGCCTAGTTCCCCTAGTGCCACATCATCAACAGTATGATTCAAGTTCTGAATATGGAAAAATTCTTGATAGGAAGTGCTCCTTCCGAATGAGACCTTGCGCGACGCGAATCTGAAATAGTCGGACTCTAATGCGAATATCGAAAGAAAAAATATTTCAACAAATTGTAAAGATACCATAAGTCAAATCTGATTTTGGAATTTTTGTTGTATAAAAATTAAATAAAAATACATATGTTTTACAAATAGACTATTTACTTTATGATATTAATTAGTTGAATTTTTTTTAGTCATGTTAATGTGCTATTTTGCGTCCTATAGTTTCTTATAATTTTATGATCATGTCGGAGATTTATGTGTGTTTTTAGTATTTTTATTCGTATAGTATTAGGTTGAAACGTACTTAAATGAAATGATCAATAATAAAAATTTATATAATTGATTATGATTCTATCTGTTGAAATAAAGAAATAGTTATTACTATCGTTTATCTCATATTTATTTAAAACAACCAAAAAAAAAAAAACAGATATTTTTTTAGAATTAGAAGCAAACTTAAGACCTATACAACCTTCAACTCCTATAACTCCACCTAGACAATCACAATATTACTACTATAACTTTATCTTGATAATCACAATATTATTGTAAATGATTTAGAACTTAAGTAATATTGGCTTAGGTTTGTTTTAGAATCAAGAGGTTGATGTGGAATTTTTATCGTACGTAATTGATGATCTGAGAAGGATTGGTGAAGGAGTTGTATCGTTGGAGTTTTAACAAAAATGAAAATTTAACATAATGTACAATTATTCATTATCGAGTTTCATTTAGGATAATTTAAAGCTTGAAAGTGGTGGATTTGGGCTTGGCTGATGGAGACACTATCATTAGATGTTTTGAGTATTGAAGAACACTATATCAAAGCTATTGAAATATTAACTTTTCTTTAAAGTTCAGGAACACATCTGAACCATTTCACATAGTTCAAGAATAAATTTGATCATTTTTCCTTATAAAAATAATTTATATATTGAAAAGTTTTCACTAATAGCAAATAAGAGAAATTTGAACTATTTCACAAAATTTAAGGGCTAATTTGAACCTTTTTACTTTTAAAAAAGAAGAAGGTATACATCAAAGGATAAACCAACAATATTAACGCTCTCGTCTTGATTTATTTCTTGCTTTCATAATTAAATTATAAATATTTAATGAAAATATAAATAAAATACATAATTATAAAAAAAAACATGTATATAATTTATCAATTGAGTTGTTTATTTCTTTAATTTTTAAAATTAAAATCAAAACCAAACAAAATAATATTAATTCTAAAAAAATTGATTTTTCAACTTTGATGATTTTTATCCCAACAGTAAACACCCGATTTAAAACTCCCTTGTCTACGATGTTAATTAAAGGAAGATACGCGAACTCGGTGCGGTATATATATATATTGCCTTTTCTTCTTCCACAAGAAGTTTATATTTATCAGAAAGAGACCAAAAAAAATCACTCTTGAGTTCACTTGTTGAAAAGGCAAAAACATAGTGTTCTTTTTCTCATCATCAATTCTGTAACAATGGCTACGGAGCAATCTGTTATGGCAGTGATACGGGCAGCAAGACCCACTTTCAGTAATCCCCACGACAAGGTAGCGTTTGCTGTGCACGCTGCGTTCCTTGCTTCTGGCTTTGTTCTCCATGCCACTGGCCCTTCTGCTTCCACTGATGATGCTCTTTCTTCCTCCTCAACTGGTACGTTTATTTGCCCTATTATTGAATTTGAAGTTTTGGGTGTTCAGAATTTCCCCTTTATTGTGGAGTTTTTGGGGGAGGGGGTTTACCTGAGTAGGTGGGATAGTGGTTAAATTGGGGTTTTGAAATTATTGTGATTGGTAATGATTATGTCTTTTATTTTTTCTTTTGATTAGTTCAATGCAGCTCCAGTATTTTGTGTCTTGTTTTTGATTTGGGAATTTCTTGAGTTTATATGATCAAAAACTTGGAAAGCTGAGTGCTTACTGATTGTTCTTATTTAAAAGCTCAAGGCTTTGGTTCAATGATTAGTATTCTTAAAGAGATGTTATTTCTTGTTGCTAAAGACCGGAATTGATTACTCTTTTGATTTGTAAAGATGAATAGAGGAACTTTATAGGGAAACTAGCACCATAAGAAGTCTTTAACTTATGACGCATGCTTTCTGTTTTATAATGAAGCTGCCTCGGGGGATGTTTTGATTGGAAGTGGTGCTGTTAATTGGAAATAGGAAGTATTGAAGCTCTTTTTTCTGCCTGGATAAGGAATGTGGAAGCTCAAATTTAAGAGCTTACAAACTGAAGATCATGAGTTTGGTTGTTTATTTAAAGGGTTCTTTGATGAAATTTTTATGGTTTTCTATGAAGCTCTAAATGGTGACATAACTTTGATTTTGATCCTCTTCATCCATGTTATCATGTTTTCTCTGTTGAATTTGGTCTAGTAGGTTATCTTTCTTGTGGTTTGTATTGACCCATCAAAAGGTATAGTTGGTCACCTTTCTCCTAACAAGTCCAGGAAATCCATAAAACTGATGCAGATCTAGTAGAACTGCATTTACTCCAATAATATAGATTATGGTAACATCTATTTTTAATTCTTGAGATGTGATCTCTATGCCCTTTGAAGCAAGCTTTGTGCTTTTCCAATTATTAAGTCCAAAATATGCACAACGGAATGGTCCTTCAAATCTGCTTCAGCTTTTTGGGTACACTTTGGGACTGCCACTCAACCAAGAAACTCTTTATAGTCTGTGGCATTGCCCAAGAAATGCGGCGAAAGGGGGCATTAGAATGGTCTTAGCTCCTGAATATTCAGACAACAAAAAGAAAAATCGCACATATTTAAAGAGAAAAAATCCCAGCATTGTCTAGATACTCTGCAAGGAGGAAATTATGATTCACTGTTTCCAGATTTCCTTCACAAAGATAGCATCTGTTACATAACTTAAATCTTTTTTTGGCAAATTATCTCGAGTCAAACAAGCCTCCCAAGTTGCTATCCAACCGAAGCATGCTACCTTTACCGGAGCTTTTGTCTTCCAAATCATTTTCCTGGGCCAATTGACAACTTCACGGCTTGACTTCTTGTGGTTTATCATTCTTGATGACTCGACTTGAATGTGGTCACATAGTTTTTTTATTTGTATAATCAGCCTAATTATCAATTTTTACATGCATTTTTTTTTACACGTGGGAGGTACTCTTAACAGAATACTAGTTTGTTGACAAACTTGAACTGTCAACCATGAATATTTTTCTCAAAAGCCATTTACTCTGGTGTACTTCATGAATTGCTACTCAAATCCTTCAGCTTCTTCTATGTTTTCTGAATCACAATGGGGGTTTCCCTTTGCTACTAGTTGGTGATTGACTGAATTATCTGAAAGGATTATATGTCAACTTCCTTGATCAATTAATAAAACAAAGGACTAGATGACAACTTCAACTAATTGTTCCCTTTCTTTTTGATAAGTAGATGTCAAATTTGTTTTGGTAATTGGTTAACACATCTTTGACGTCAAGTAATTACCTATTAGAGGTGAGATTGTTATTGTATTAAGTAGTACTGTATCCATCATCATTGGGAGTGACTTGACAGGTTTACTAGTTTTCTATTTTGAGTGGAATGTCATCATTTTGTGTTTCTTCTGCCCATTACAAAATTTGTCTCCTAGTTTAGGTTTTTAAGTTTTAGTCTGTGCTTGTCTCGTTAAAAGAGGGACTATCTTCATTGATTTAAGTCTGTTTATAGTACATCTTTGTGGGTGTCAAAGATTGATGGAAGCTACATTTTTTGTTAATATCCCTATAATCCCATTTATTTTCCTTTTCCACTTTCTTCCTCTTTGCAGTTAGTTTTTGAGATTTTCAGGTTATTTGAAAGAAACTTCTCTAATTGGAATACTTAGTATACATCATATATACTTGCAATGATTGGGTCTCTTTCTTTTTAGTAGATGAGGTGGGGATTGATCATTGGAATGAATTAGAGGATTGTTATGCATTTGTGTATTCAAAGCCTGAGAAGAGCTCCAAAAAAGTGTTGGTGAAGTGCCTTGTAATGAACAATAAGCTGCTTATAGATGCATTCAGGGATGGCGATAATGAGCCTCTTCATCTTGAACTAAGGCAAGTAACTTCTTTCCTTTACATCAGCAACCCTCCCGGTCTGCCCTATGGCCCCCTCCAAACGATGGAACAGAAGGCATCATTTTACCCTTCCATGGCTAGTTGCTGCTAGTTAATCAGGGATTATATTCTGTATGTTCTAACGAGTCCATGCTGGTAATTTGCAGTGTTGAGGACTACATTGTCGAGGATGGGGGAAATAACTACAACACCCAGTTCAAGAATTTGGGAAAGCTGGTAGGAGAACTGAACAAAGCCATCCTGACTAAATATACTGGTTCTCCTACGTCAAATTCCTCTACTCAAACTTCAAGGTACATGTCATTGGTTTTTTCTAACGTTGTGGTTTAGTGATGTGACCATTAAATTCATAAATTACGCTTCCTTATATGCAGTTCTGCAAAGGGAGGACTCAACGACCAGCCTAATGTTGAACGCCAACCTGACTATCCGTATCAACCTGCAGGTTCTTTTCCCTCAGGGTAATGTTAAATAAAGGAGTTATTGTTTATTCCTATCAGTAATTATTGATATATATGTTGATATGTTGCTCATTGGTTGTTTATACCTACAGCAGTAGATTCTCAGTTCTTAAGAAAACAAATTCTTTGAATTTTCACTTTCTATAAATTAAACAAATTCTTTGAATTTTCACTTTCTATAAATTACATCATTATATTCAGTGAGATATGATTGTATACTGCTCTACCTTGGAAAAGTTAAGAAGAGCACGGAAGGATCCCAAGCTGTTAAAAATAAAAGATGTAAATGAAAGCAGCCAGTCTCCTCTTGAATCCCTACGACTTCTTCTATCCACGTGACCTTGATTTTTGTACTTTGTTTCTATTCCCTGAGGCCTCAGAAGGGGTGAACTGATTGGTAGTAGACAACCTAGCCCCAGATGCTATTCACCTCGAAGTACACATTTCATTTTCAAGGGTCCATCTACATCGGCAGCCACTTGCCTTGGAGAAGACATCTGGACCCCTAGATGGCCATGCCTCTTCTTCAACTGGTATAAATAGTTGCTCCTTAAGCAATTTGAGCTACATTGAGACTAGCATGCACTTCCTTGTTTATGCACTTTGTGATGTGAAAAGGCTGGATTTTTTTGAAATCTCCCAGGCTTCCTTGTTACTTACTATATTTTCTGCACTATCTCCTTCTTCTTCACTTGAGCCGAGGGTCTTTCGGAAAAAGCCTCTCTACCTCCATGAGGTAGTGATAAGGTCTGCGTACATTCTACCCTCCCTAGAACTCAGTTGTGGGAGTTCACTGGGTATGTTGTTGTAGTTGTTGTTGTTTTTTAAATCTCCCAGGAAGGCCATTCCTTCTTTTTCATGCTCACAATAGAAAAAAATGACTTAGCGAATTCCTATTTGAAGAATTACTCCACATATAGAACTTTGTACAGCCTTATCCTGGAAAGCATAACAACCTGGAGATCAGGAGATTTCTTGACCATAACCAACTAGAGGAAAGCACCACACCTAGGAATGCAAAAGATTCTGCAAGCCAAAGAGAACCAAGTCAAAGCTAGTCTGCTCTTCGATATTTCGATGCTATTTGTGCCACTGGGATTCTAATAAACTTTAACAGGTTTACCGGTAATGACCATTATAGTGTTGGAAGATATGCACAACGGAAGCATTGCATAATCATACTTCTTACATGAATAATAGCCGACACATATGATAACGTAGAACATACAAACATGTAAGAAAATGACTTGAGAAATACCTCTCGAAGCATGAACAAATATCTTCCAGCAATTCGGACCCTAGCTCTGTAGTCTTCTGCAACGATCCAAAATTAATTGTCGTACTCTTTCGATACTTGGGTGGCCCAGTAGCCAGTACTGATCAAAAACTTGTGTTTTTAGGTTAGAAAGAGCCTTATATATCTGGGACCACAAAATTAATTACTAAGGCTTACCTATTATGGAAATAATTCAAAAATCTCATTTGAGTTATTCTTACCATAATTTTTAACTCAAAAAAAAAGTTATTCTTACCATAATAAATCACAAATCATTCTACTAGAAATTTATAGTTGCACTCCTCCATTTATATTGTCAAATCCCCTATTAAACGCTTATGTAATCCATGTTAAGATTACCGATACTAATTAATAAGTTAAATGATTGACAAATTTAATTCAATGATTAATTCCCCTTAAAACATTGCTTAACTTATTTCATGTGTGCAAGATTTGACACAAGGAAAACATATAAGCTTCTCAAAAAGGCTTCTCATCAGTCTCGATAAAGATAAGAGAATTTAAGTACATTTAATAATTTGGAGAATATATGTTTGTAGTTAGTCATAAAAAACATCTATTTCTACTCGGTCATGTTCAATACAATACAAAATATATTGGCGCAAGAAGTCAGAACTATACTCCGTCATATTCAACAACAGAGAGAAAAGCTTTTCTCGCTTTTCTGGACCGTCTCGCTTCTCACTTCAGTCGCACAAGCGTGCGCTTCTTGACCAATGCCTCACTTTAGGGTAGAAAAGCGCAAGGGTTGCGCCTCGCTTCTCATGCACTTTTTACAACACTGCTTGCAAGATGAAATAAGTCAAAAAGTGCTCTAAAGGAAATTAAGCATTGAATAAAATGCGTCGGTAATTTAATTTATTGATTAGTATATGTAATATTAACAACAGGAATCACATAATTATTTAATGGAGAATTTTGAAATATAAACGGCGGAGTGCAATTACGAATTTCTATTGGGAATGATTTGTCATTTGTTATGGTAAGAATAATTCAAATGAGATTTTTGAATTATCTCCATAATAGGTTACCCTGTGCGCACCCAAAGGGTAGTGGCTGCGGGTTTCCCTTGTCATAAAATTTTTTTATCTCCATAATAGGAAGCCTCAAGCCTCAAGTTCGTTATGTGGTTTCTGTTGTGACCATATTTAATTAGAACTAAGAATCTTATTTTTTGGTAGAAAAGGAAAGAATCCCATTTTTGTCTAGGTTTTGGACAGGAAAACATGCCTATATATAGATTTTAATTTTTTTTTATGAAGAACTTGTTCTTCTAGGGCTCTTTCTAACCTAGAAAAGATTAGAAAAGACACAAGTTTTCAAACAATACTTGCCCACCCAAGTATTGAAGGAGACTTCGACTATAAATTTGAGATTGTTACAGAAGGCTGGAGTCCGACTTGCGAGAAGATAGTTGTTCATATTTCGAGAAGTATTTCTCAAGTTATATTTTAGCACGTTTGTATGTTCTACATGATCATGTGTTGTCTATTGTTTAGGTAAATGATTGCGCAATGCTTCTGCGGTGCATATTTCCAACAATGTCCCACTTAGACTATTAACCATGACAATTGTCAGAATATACTATGTCTCGAAGTACGGCCAGCATTTTTGTTAGTCAGCAGAAATACGCGTAGTATGGTATTGACCAGCCCTGTCTCGAATTACGGCCAGCATTTTTGTTAGTCAGCAGAAGTACGTGTAGTATTGGTATCGACCCCCCCCCTCCCCACACCCACACCCACACCCACCACCTAACCACCCACCCGCCCCCCAAAAAAAAAAAAGAACCCCCCGAAGGCATTGAACTTACCTCATCAGGGAATTTCTTTTTCAATTTTCGAGTTTGATATCTTGTTTTATTGGAGGTGGCACATAATTTTTACTTCTTAAGTTGCCTGGATTACAGGTATGTGGTTCCTCCCATTCCTGGTATTGGTGGCGGTGATCTTTTCCCCGGGCCTGGTGCTGGAGTATACCCAACCAGGTTTGTTATCTTTTTCGTAGTTTGATATGTCATGGTGAATGGCACTTGCCAGTCCGTGTGTTCTGAATTTTATATATGCTAACTAATCTTGTTTCCCCCTCTCAACCACCCCGATCTGTCATTGTAGAGGCGAACCAGGAGCTGGTGGGAGCATGCTTGTAGGTGTGTGACTAGCCTTGTCCAGTTCATGTGTAGAATTCCAAACTGTGCCTTTTGCAAACTGAGCTGTTTATGTTTTATGATGCAGGGCCTAATGACCCTCGTTTTTTTGGTGGAATGGGTGGGGATCCTCGTTTACCTGGAGGACTGCCGTAAGTCTCTCTCCCCCCCCCTCTCTCTTCCATTTCACAGATAAGATTGATATATTTCGTCTGCATACAGGGGTGTTCCACCTGGTGCCCGTTTTGATCCGTATGGTCCACCAGATGTTCCTGGCTTTGAACCAGGTCGCTTTATCAGGTAATTTGTTGAAACATACATTTTTACCCTGTTAGTTTTTGGTGAAATTCCACATTTTCCATCTAGTTTTTACTTGTTAAATGTAAACTCAAAACTGCTATTGCAAGTATAACTTGCCAGAGGAAGACCTATAAAACTCTACTTTGGGTGCCTTGGGTGTTTCTCCTCGAAAAAGAATATACATATATGTGCGTTTCTATTTATTGGTTTACAAGTTGAAAACACTGACAAATTATTTTGTTGACTGAAAATAATTTAGCTTGCAAGTTGCTTCTAAGAAGACAATTAAGATATTTTGCCTCTTTACTAATGTCAACTGAAAATTACATGCAGAAACCCAAGGAGGCCTGGAGGCGGAGGGACGCCTCATCCAGATCTCCCGCATTTTGGTGGCGATTCGGACTACATATAGAGTATTATGAAAGACAACTCAGATACACTTGTCTTGTTTTTTTTCTGTTTTTGTTAGTCTTGTAAACTACAGATCTGAGTATTTCGAGTTAGGCAACTGTGTATATAAGTTTGCTTAACTTTAAATTTTACTGCTCAATCCAAGTTAATAATATCACTCCGGATTAGGAGCTATAACAATTTTGTGTTTTTATTATAGCAAAATTTGAGACACAAAGTTTGTACGCAATAACGGGTGGCAACAAAAACTTGTGTGAACTCAAGTAACTTTTGAACGAGTACGTATTTATCAACTCAAACCCATTTGTGAAGCTAATTCCTTGTCCATTTTTATGTCAAATATAATTTGTGACGTAACTTGTAATGTAACAACAAAATCAAAATATGCGAGTGGACGAGGAAAATTATTTGTTGTGTAATTTTGGTGGTATCGATATTTTTATATTATTCTCAGAAAGAAGAAACTCACCACGTTTGTGGACGGGCACGTCCACGCTTTTTCCTCTATTTTTCTATACATACCTTTCTATTTCACCTGGGTTTATCGTTCAGTTGAAAATTATGAAATAATTTTATGGTCATATAATATACTTAAAACGATAAATTACATTTCTTAGTTAAATAAACTAGTGTTTCAAATCAAACTACGACAAACAAACATAAGGAGTATCTGGTGCAACTAATACACCCCATATGCATACACCACGAGTATCTAGGAACCTACCTCCACAATAATTAACGTACTTTGTTAATTTGGATTTAATAATATAGTAACTATAGGTACTGTCTTGATCCTAATAATTCTTAGTGCTTTTAGGACAACAGCTTATCTTCCAGATAAGCTAATTAATTGTTTTTTCAAGTATATATATAAGCATGTTATTCCTCTATCCTAATTTATATGATTCGTTTTTCTTTTTAGTTTGTTTAAAAACAATAACATATTTTTAATTTAATAACAGATTAACTTAAAATATCAATGAAATGATTTATAGTCACATGATGACTTATTTCAGATCACAAATTTCAAAAGTTTTTTCGTCTTTTTTAAATTTTATGTCAAATTAAATTATACCATATAAATTTAGACAAATGAATAATTTATTTGTTGTTATGTATATTATTAGTACAAGCAATTGGATCTAGAAGGGCGGTATAATAGAGGAAAATAACTAATATAAGCAAAAGGAAACTTCCTACATATGTTAAACAAAAAACATAGTAATTTAGTAGGTATGAAAATTGGACCTTTGATAAACGTGTGGAGCCCTGGATTTTGTCTTGTTATCCAAAAATCTCTCAATTCTCATCTCTAGAAGCTCAACATTATTATGCCTTTCATGTACCTTTCAAAGTAGATAAAAAAACAGCCAAATTTTGTAGATTTTCTTGGTTTTCCATCACTGTTCGGTATTCGTTTTGAAGCCTGATTAATTCAGTTCACGCTAAAAATATCTCACTTTAAAAGGTAAAACGTTCCCTCATAGATGACTACATACCCAAGACTCAAATTCGATATTTCCAATCAGTAACAGGATTTGTCATTAAGGAATTCAAAATATAAAATAAATACATCAAAAAAACAAATGATTCATATACCTATAAAAAATATTAATCTTATATATATATAATGTAATTTTTAATCGAAGTCCACTAGTCTCTCATAAAAGACAGAGGAGCACTAGGGTGGTCACCATTCTAGATTTAAATATATAACTTTATATCTAACTTTAAAAAAAAATTAAATATCACTTTCCTCTAAAGTCTTCACAAGGAACATCTAAGAACATGCATCTTGTACTATATAATACTATTTGTCTTCTGGTTTTTATAATCATTAGTACCATATAAATAGATTGTTTTTCCCTTAGGTCTGAACCAAGATTTTTTTTTTTACATAACATGTCATCATTTAAGATTCATTTTCTATTGCTATCTCTTTTGCTTATCAATTTTTCAGAATCAAGATCTGCAAGACCAATTTCTTTACAACAACATAGTACTAATAAGTTATCTTCATATTTGAAGATGTTTGAGACACTTGGAATGGTTTGCAAGTGTTGTGATGGTGACAATTTTGGACAAGGAAAACATCAAGATTTGTGTAGTGCTACTTGGGATGGTTCTTGTTCTAATCTTAAGTGTTTTCCATGGAAATCTCAATGATTTTTATTTTTTTTCAATTTTGGTTTGTTTTTGTATGAAAGGGTTTTACTATGTTGTATATATAAGTACTAAGTAATATTTATAGAGATTATTTAGTAGTACTACTACCCTGCCTATTCTCTCTGTTTTTTTTTTTTTTTTTGGTTTAACCATATTTTTTATCTTTTAACTCACCAAGCCGATTAATTTGAATTCGCGTAATTCCACCGAGGGATTGGAGTAACACAAACTCTTAAAGGAAGAAGTTTTTAATTTTCATGAGTTGAATTCGAAAACTTTGATGAAGGTCGAAGAAATATTTATCATTTCATCATATCCCTTGTCAATGACATGACCTATTCTTTTCGTTTTTCACAGTGTGGCATATGAGAATTTCTTTGAATCACCCTATTAAAAAAAGAGTCGATATTTGTAAAAATGTTGAGCATATGGATTCAAATATCAATAGTAATAATAGCAAATCGAATCGTACATTAATTACCAAAGTAATTACAAGAATTTCAGTCATTTCCTACTTTCAGTTAGTAACTAAAAAAATCTGTTAGAAGTTGTTAGGAGTAAGTTGATAGGTGGTTAGTGGAACTGTGGATGGTTTAGCATATAAACATTGTGTAGGAAGTATAACTTGGGTTCGTGTCGGATAATGTCAACATCCTACCTATGGCAAGGCCCACAAGGCGCTTGCTTGGTGGATTTAGTTAAGAAATAAAGTTGTGCCGTTGCTATCTTGTGGCTCTTTAACCACATAGCTATGTTGTATTGTATGGTACTGTGAATTCAGGGTGCTGTTACTTTACTTGCACTCTATTTGTTTGGATGGTTGTTACATTTTTGTTACATAATGTATTCTATTGTATGGAACTGTAAATACAATGTTTGGATAGATTATATCATTTTCTATCGTTACGTAATGTCACATTTCAACATTTGAATTTAAATGATAAACCTACAAGAAAAGTAGGATACAAGTAGACCTACTATGAAAAGGTAAGGTAAGGTAAGGCCAAATCAGTTGTTAGACAAAATGAGACTTTCCATTGATATGATACAATATAAATTAAAGTAGCAATCAAACTATATATTGTATTTAAGCTAACAATACGATAAAATACACCGGGTAACAACCATCAAGTTAAGTTGTACAAGTTGTGCTTGAAAATTTGTTTTGAACTCTAGTTGTTCTAGCTTTCTTTTTAAATATTTCTTCTTGGTTTTCAAATACTCCATGTATATATGTGTGCGCGCGCCTGAAAGATTTAACATCTTCAACAAAAGAACTCTACTTGTCCAATCTAGGTCATGGGTATTCACTTCCCAGAAGAAATAATGACGGAGATCCTCAACAGGTTACCTGTGTGGTGTCTTCTTCGGTTCAAATGTATTTCAAAAATTTGGAAGATATTAATTGTTGATCCTCACTTAAAGATGAAACATGACATTCATACCAAGCATGACCAAAATTCCCAAAAATTTCTTATGACCCAAATATGTACGGGATTGTTCTTCTTTATCGAAGGTTCAAGTGGTTCACTCGATAAACACCTTTTGCTATGGAACCCCTTCACAAGAGAATCAATATTACTTCCCCATCCAATATTTCCATTGTTATATTATATATACGGATTGGGGTATCATGTAACTAATGATGACTATAAGATACTTTCAGTTAACCTGAATGCAGGTGATGGTTACTATATTTCGAAACAATATTTCAATTGAAATTCTCGCGCTAAAAAGTGGATCCCGGAGAAGAATTAGTTATCCTATTGGCATTCTGCGTGTTATGGGTTTTAGGGATTGTGGTATGAATTATTTGGCATTTGTACATGGAGCATTTCAGGAGATTATACTATCGTTTCATTTAATATTTCAAATGAGATGTGTGGAAAGATACCGTTGTTGCAGCAAATGGTTAATAGATACTCCACCTCCCTTTTCATAGACCATGGTGTTTCAGTATTAGAAGGAATTCTTGTAGGTTTATTATTTAAATTGTTGATGTGTAACATTATGTAACGGCAGAGAACAATACAATCTATTCAAACAGTATATAATTTATATTTATTAAAATAATACAATATAATATAATATTATATAAATATATTATGAAACAATATGTAACAACCATCCGAACAGAGTGTAACTCTTGATATAATCTCCCCATGGAGACAGTTCACGTAGTGTGAAGGATTTGAATTTAGTGGCTTTCTGTCCGTTAACTCACTCCTTTATCCCCTAACAGAAGTACAAAAAGAAATTAGAAGGAAAATTAACACTCTAAACAAAATTATGTATGTGTAGGGTCTTCTACTTATATGCCTGGGGCGGAGCAGACTTGTAGTTAGGGGTTCATTAGAACTTCCTTTAATGAAAAATTGTATTATTTATATATGATTAAAATTATATTTATATATATATAACAGATGTCGAATTTCCTTCAATTAATTTATGTGTCTGCTTTTTTCATATTTTGAATTTTCTTAATAAATTTTTGGACTCCGACACTGTATTATTGAACCGTGTGGGGCGGGCTCAAGTGTCGTGTTGTACACTTTGTCTCTAGAAGCTCACATTACACTTTTCAAAGTAAAGGAAATTAGCCAAACATTCTAGATTTAAAAATGACTTTTAATTAATCTATTGCATGTTGCTTCATTACTAATTGTCATTAATTTCTTCTAGACTCAACATCTATGTATCTACATATATAAATGTCTTCTTCTACTTTTATAATCATTACCATATAATAGGTTGTGTTTCCCAAGATCAAAAAAAAGAAGAAGCACAAATGTCATCAATTAAGGTTTACTTACTCTTGCTATCTCTTATTGATATCAATTTTTCATTCCAAGAAGAATCAAGATTTGGGCTTGCACATGTTGCAAGACCAATTTATGTACAACAACATAGTAATTATAAGTTATCTTCATCATCAGTAGACTATTTGAAGATGTTTGAGACACTTGGAATGGTTTGCAATTGTTGTGATGGTGCTAATTTTGGACAAGGAATAAATCAAGATTTGTGTAGTGCTACTTGGGATGGTTCTACTTCTTGTTCTAATCTTAAGTGCTTACCATGGAAATTACAATGATTCTTTTGGATTACAATTTGTGTATGAAAGATGATTCAATAGCCAAACAATTTATTCATTCAATAGGATCTAGGTTAGCTACGAGCAAATCAACGACAGAATAATTAACTAGCATGTATATGAATGCAAAATTAATTATGAAAAAGCTTTTCATTTTGTGGCCATGTACATGATATTTGACAACATCTATTAATTAGAATTGTATCAACTTATTATAAGTGGAGTACATGTTCTTCAACTACACAAGCTCTTCCTTCTTATCAAGGTACCTTTGGAGGGCCTATGATATTGCAATAACTATAGTAATTGCCACAATAACTTTAGCAATTGTTTGAATTGTTGCAACAACTTCAATATAGTTGTTGAAACACTAAACAAATGTTGAATTTTCTAAGCAACTTCAGCACAGTTATTTTAACAACTTCGATAATTATTTAATTTTCTGACAGAAATTGAGGTGGAGGAGAGAAGTCGACGAAGGAGATAATGGTTATGGCAGAGGAAGACACTACCAGAAAAATGTGAATTACATGGGGATTTTCCTATAAAAAAGCATCCGAAAGTAAAACCTTCGTAGGTAATTATTTCCTGCGAATTTCAAAATCCCCAACTAATTTACCTAGGGATTTAAATTCCGCAGGTAAATTACTTACGAATTTTCTTGCAAAAAATACAAAAGATAAAAATGAATTTTCTAACCAATTTATTCGCAAGTAAAGCCGCAGGAAGATATTCAAATAAATTTCTTTAAACAATATTAATTATTATCTCCTATTTATTTATTTTATTATTCATTAAACCCCTAGACACATATATACCTACCTATCCATATTTCTCACACAACTACCCACCAATTGCACAATTTCATAAGTGTCCAATCCCCCATGAGATTCAATTTAATTGCCCTCCTAATGCCAACACCCCATGAGATTTCTGTTGGGAAAGGCAAGACACTGATAACAACGGAATAATACCCAAGTCTAACTTTTCCTTTCAATTTGAACCAAGAGAAGACAAACCAAATCAAGCAATACGAAGAATGGACAGCAAGTATATCAACCAAATAAAAACAACAAGATAAGAATAAGCTAATCACACAAGACACAACAATTTATGTGGAAAACCTTTCGATGTGAAGAGTAAAAAACCACAGGACCAAAAGCTCTACTATAAACACCAAGAGTTACAAAGTTGTTCTCCAAAATTGGCCACAAAACAAGCGCCAAACAACGAGCAACAACAAAACAAGATTGCACAAACACTAGAGAATTAAAAGAGAGATTTCACCCAAAAACGAGCTACTGTTCAAGCCCCAAAATCAGAAGCTACAGACCTTCAAATTCGATCTTTACCGTTGAATTGCAAGAACCAGATGCTGAGAATAAGACCTAAATAAGTCTTATATATGTCACATAATATTCGGCTTATGGGCTAAAGTGGGCTGGTCCTAGGGAAAAAAGATCCTAAACCCAACAATTTCATGCCCACTCATTTATAGTTGCTCCTTAAAATTCCATTTGACCAATATTCTAAGTCATAGCATTATAAATGCTAAATTTTTGGTGTCTTTTTCCGATGTGGTACAAAAGATACCATGACACTACACTAATTTTTTGTGTCTTTTTTCAATTTGATTAATTTTTAAAGTAAAATTTAATTAATTCAATTGAGTATTTAAAATACCATTTAGATATTCATAAATTCAACAAAAGTACTCTTAATTCATCTCATATCAATATGGTAATAATATATATCTTAAACATTGGCTAAAGTTCATGTAGTTTGACTCTTAAAAAGTGAAACATGACAATTATTTATATATTTTAAATAAATCACTACCACCCAACATTCATGAATTTTTTATGCTTACACTTCCTATGAGATAATGTCTATAACTAAGCATATTAAACATAGACAAAGTTTAAATTATACTTACAAAGTTTTTATAAATAAATAATTGAAAATATAAATAAATTTATAAGTTTAAAATGCAAAAAAATTATAATCAATAATTGATAGTATATCTTATTAGGTATTTGTGGTATTTTTAATTTTAATTTATATTTTAATAATTATATTTTAACATACTTAATTATA
>JAJONR010006042.1:0-45096 GCA_029582245.1 Solanum etuberosum | reverse complement strand
TAGATGATTCCTTAATGTTTTTTAGCATAGACTAGTGGATCCACTTAGTGAGTAGGTCTTATACCCTGGCAAGGTATAAGACAGTTCTGGCAGCGTGGACGAGACGTTGTATCATCACATAGCTCATAGTGATGGTTGTCGGTTAGATAAACTCCCACAAAGATATTTTGTATTCTTATATACACAGAGTTTATTTTGTATTTTCATATACAAACAGAGTTATTTTGTATCCTTGCATACAAATTGAGTGATTATTGTATTCTTAAATAAATTGAGTTGCTTTCTATTGTTTTAAAAGTTTTTCATATATTGCATCTTTTATTGTTGTTTTATATTGAGTTGAGTATTCAGAGTTGAGTATCCAGAGTCGAGTATCTTATTATTGAATTGTTCCTTCTTTCACTGAGTTGAATATCTCTTTATTGAGTTGAGTCTTATTTTCTCTGAGTCGAGTTGAACCATGTTTCTTTGAGTTGAGTTGATTGAGTTGAGAATAGGTAAGTATGTTTCCTTTTTATCAAGTTCAAACTTATGTTATGCTTTAGAATTCCCCTTACATGCTCGTACATTCCACGTACTGAGCCATTTGGACTGCATCGTTTCATGATGCAGATACAGGTATTCAGGGTCATCAACAGGCGCTTCGTTGATCCCACATGCGCTTCGTTGATCCCACATCAACAGGCGCTTCGTTGATCCCACATTTATATCAGTTGTTAGGATGTCGTGGGTCTTGTCCCGACTTCCATCTTTGTCAGTTAGAGGCTTCATAGATAGACAGTAGAGTTTGAGAAGTCTATTTCATTTATTTTGTTAAATGTTTTAAAGACTTGAGTTGCCTATTTTTGGCTAGTTGAGTATTCTATTTATATTCAGAGTAAATCATTTAAGTTAAAGCTTTGTAATTAAGTTTCATGAATTTTATTCAGTTTTTAAGCTTTTGTATGCTTGAGTTAGTCTTCCGCTTGTAGTCAGCCAGGATGAGGGTTCGCTTGGGGCCAGCAATGGTTCTCGAGTGTCGGCCACGTCCAGGGTGTAGGCTCGGGTCGTGATATGAATAGAGTTACCCTCGACATGTATGAGGTATCACAAAAATTAATTAAAATTTACTAAATTAGTTCATTAGCTCTTGAGTATCTCGTGAAATTAGTCGAGATGTATATATATAACCTAACTCATACACTATAGTTATCGAGTAAATCACAAGTAAAAATTAGAACACAAATTTCTCTTTTTTTTAAAAAAATTATTTAAAAGGTGATAAATTAAGAAAATATAAATGTCCACCAGAATAGATAGTCATCCTATTATTGTACAATAGTGTAAAATAAATTATTCAAGAAAGATATTAATCAAGATATGACTTAATAACTACGTTTACTAAAATTAAGTATTTTTTTATACAAGAAGAAAAGTATTTTATATCTTATGATTTGCTACTTAAGATCGCTCAAATATCCAATTGCATAGGTGGATCCACGTTTATATCTGAAAGTGCATATGCACTTGTTAACTTCAAAATAAAATGACGCAAATACTATTTTAAAAAACTGACAAAAATTAAATATAAGTAATTGTGGCCCCATTAAAAGCATAGAAGGACATTTGATGTTGCTAGTATAAGCCAAAGAATTAATCCACGCCATTAGGATTCGACCCAAGTAAAACCTCATTTTTCAAATTATTAGTGACCAATCAAATACCACGCACAATAAAGTAAGATATTTTAAAACTAAATTCATATTGTGTTGACTGTTGATTGACCATATAAATTATCTTATCAATTTTGTAGAAAAATTCATCAACCTTGACATTATCATATCCCATCGCTTCGGTAGGTAAATGAGTCCAAAAATTATAGTTAACCTTTCTTCTTTCTTACATATAATGAGATATTTCAGAATTAAATTAAAAATTATAATCTCGAGATAAAATTAAATGTCCCATCAAACTTGACATTATCATATCTCATTGCTACGATAGATAAATGAATTTAAAATTTATAATCTCGAGATAATTTAATTTGCGAACCAAACGACGTGACGCGAAGAAAGAGTAATCAAACTTTTCTTCCTATCTATCCTTACTATGAAAAAAGACATACTAATCATTGATTTTATCGATAAAAAAAATGTATAAATAAGTGGTTATGCTTCTGTTGTCCACTTTATAGTACCTTTCACTCCCATTTAGCAAATCTCTCAGTCATGGCTGAGCAAGGAAGCGCCGCCGCAGCTCCGTCGTCTGAGTTGAAAAGCCGGCCGGCGGGGAGCACCGAGCACAGCTGGTGTAAGGCGGTTCCCGGTGGCACAGGTATAACAGTCTTAGCTCTTCTTTTATCAAAACCACCAGACATTTCACTTCTCGAAAATGCCCTTCACAAACTTCAAAATTCCAATCCTATCCTCAAATCTCAACTCCATTACGAATCAAGCACAAATTCCTACTCTTACATCATTCCCTCCACTTCTCATCTTCAAATCCAGCCGTTCGATCTCTCATCAACGGTTCAGATTCTCCGACGCCTCAAAACCTCCGATCTCACCTCCGTCTCCGATTTTCATCTCATCCTCGAACACGAAATCAACCGGAACTCATGGATAAACACCGACACTTCATCAGATTCCGACACGGATATTTTCTTCGCGAGCATTTATCCATTAGAAAACGAGAAATCAGTGGTTGCGTTAAGGATTCACACATCGGCGTGTGATCGGGCGGCTGCGTTGGCGCTGCTGAAGAAGTTACTGGAGCTGGTGAGTTGTGAGAAGGAAGATGGAGAAGGGACAGAATTGGAATTATTGAAAAAGATGGAGGTTGGTTTGGGGATTGAAGAGTATATTCCAGCTGGTAAAGCGAGTAAGCCATTTTGGGCGCGTGGGATTGATATGGTGGGGTATGGATTGAATTCATTGAGATTTTCTAATTTGAAGTTTATGGATTGTGAATCGACAAGAGGATCACAAGTTGTGAAATTGCAGTTGAATAAAGAAGAGACTGATCGCATTCTTGATGTAAGTTTTTCACATTTTAGTAAATTTCTTACCTTTTTGATACCAGCAGTTTCGGGTTAGCTTGTGCATGTCTCGACTAATCTCGGTAATTCTGTCCCAGGCTTGGTTAGATCAGAAGAAATCATATAGTTAGTTAAGTCCTTGATAGTCCATTTAAAAAAAGAATGATTTTTTTTCCCTTTTTTTGACGACTCATTAATTTTAACTCTTCACGTTGGTAGATAGGTTAGCTTGTGTACACGTTGACTAATTTTATGTTACTTGGTGATTTTGTTTATCGATGCTTGGTTAGATGAGAAGAAATTACATACTTTCTCATTTTAATTTGTTTGTTTTATTGTCCTTTTTAGTCGTTTCAAATAAGAACGACTCTTTCCTTTTTTTGTTACCTCTCATTAATTTTAAATTTTCACGTGATATGTTTAAACTCACAAGATTAAAAGATATTTTGGTACATTTCATGTATCGTTACTTTAAGATAGTAGAATTCATTCTTTTTTTAAAATTATGTTTTAAGTTAAAATCAGATAAATAAATTAAAACGGAGGGGAGTAGTGTTTTTCTTTAGCTTCCTTATTTAAGAGCAAGATAGTGATATTCCTTTTTCTCTTTCAATAAATTTAATTGTCAGTGTGTTAAATATTACTCAGTATGTTTGATAGAGACAAACACTCATGTTTTACAAACTTAAGGAATTTAAAACTATTAAAATATTATATTTAAGGAAGTATATTAAACCTATCTAAATTCAAGGATCATTTTTGTCATTTTCTCGATGTATGGTGTGTTGTTTTTAATCATATATTTTTCGCACTTAATTATAATTTCCTTAGTATTATTTTCAAAATATGTATTTTTCTCACTTAATCATAAATTAATTATAATATCCTTAGTGTTATTTTGAAAATATGAAAAAAGAGATTATGGTTTAAATTTAAGTGGAGAGAATATATTAAATGATTCAAATTTCTTCTCATGTGCCTAAGTTTTGATCGACAAAGTTATATGGTATCTGCACAGATGGCAAATAGCAGGTATCTAATCGATAAGCAAACTGACTTGAACATCACGTCATAAATAAATAGATTTTAAATGTCATTTTCAAATTGTCAAGTTAGGTTGACATCTTTTTTTCATTTTCTTTAGAAATTAGGCAAAGCTACTCTATAAAAACTTGCTTGGCCCAATTTTCTTGTTAGGTTGGTTGAGAATCTATGGCCCTCATTGAATGCAGATGTACTATTCTCTTCACATAATGTCCAACTTTAATCACATTTGAAATGTGAATTGGCCAATTTGCATGTTACATCTTTCACATGACTAGAGTCTGGCCTAATTGTGAGTAATGGTATTACCTGAACTTCTCTAAAAAAATAATCATGGTGTTCGGGTCAACTAGTGGTTACCTCAGTACGTTCTATTTGCATGCGTATCAAATAACTCTGTCCACCGAGAATGGTATAAACTATATTGTTAATTCCAAAGATCCAATTAGGCTCAATTGAGATCAGGTTTATAGCCTGATTAATGGTTTAAATTTTATACTTCCACAGTGCAACATCACATTATTTAGAAGTTAGTTGTATGTAACTGTCTATGATAAGTGTGTGCAACACTCCAAAATGTTGCTCGCCACTTGCTAATCCTCCAAAATTACACTACTTTTGGAAGATCCAACATGCACCTGGCAACATTTTTGGAGAGTCTGAGCAAAAGGTTACGACTCCCTAGTAATGTACATCGTTTGCAATTTAGAGCATTAGGACTTTAGGAGGTAGTAACAAAATCTGAATTTTGGCAGGGCTGCAAAGCGAGAGGTATAAAACTGTGTGGTCTGTTGGCTGCTGCTGGATTAATTGCAGCTCATTCCTCAAAAGGCCTAAAGGAGAATCAATGGGAGAAGTATGCAATTGTAACCCTTATTAACTGCCGTTCAATTCTTGATCCAGTGCTTAGCCCTGATTTTCCAGGTTCGTTAATGCATTCATGGTAAAACTTACTCGTATTGAGTGTTCACATTTCTTGTATCTAAGCCATCACTCCTTGATATCCATCTGACCCGGTTGGTCACTACTGGCATCCAATCTTTTTTCTTCTTTTTGGACCCAAGTTAGTCAATGATGGTACCGCTACTGACATTCTACCTGTTGGGCATGGCTAGAACCCCTCCTTGGTCTAGGTGACTACTCCTGGCATGCTATCAATTAATCACAGCGAGCATACGTTCCAAAGTCCAGACCATCACATATGACACTCTCTCAGGCCAGCACTTTAATTTGCGGGCTCAAGCATTGGTCAATATGCTCTGATACTAACTGTTGTAGTAGACTAAATAGAAAAGCTCAGCCTAGAAGACTAGCCTACTAAGTAAGAGAGGGAGATCCCGTCAATCTATAAACTCATACCTACACTCAAATAGGTAGTCAATTGGTATGTTTCAGTAAATAACAAAGTTGTTATATGTGACTTGCAAGTTCATTGCACATCATATATGTACTTGGAAAAGCTCAAATTACCCTTAGTCTGTTGGAAACCTCCTATTACCCCTTTTAACTACGGCAAGTACACCAACCATACTTCAGTACCATGTGGTTGTTCTTACATTTGATAAAACTCTCACTACTGTTCACCTTTTTCTTTTCATTTCCATTGTTGTATCCCATCAGCCTTTCCGAGTCTTAAACTCCGACTTCTAAACTCAAAACTGGTCAGAAATACCCATTTTGAGCTGGTTCAGACAGATGTTCCCGCTTCTGTTATTTTGGTCATTTTTATTATTGCATCCTAAAGATGTTAACTGAATAGAGTATATTAAAATGATGACCTATAATCCTATATCATGCAGGCTTTTATCATTCTGCCATCCTCAACACGCATGACGTTAAGGGAGGAGATGATTTATGGGATCTGGCAAAGAGAAGTTACACATCTTTTATCAACGCCAAGAACAATAGCAAGCATTTCACAGACATGGGAGACCTGAATTTCCTCATGTGCAGGGCCATTGATAATCCCGGCTTAACTCCATCCTCTTCACTAAGGACTTCTCTCATCTCTGTGTTTGAAGACCCTGTGATTGATACCTCCAGTACAGTGCATCAAGAAATCGGATTAGAAGACTTCATCGGGTGTGCATCTGTGCACGGGGTAGGCCCTTCTATTGGCATATTCGACACAATTAGGGACGGACAGTTGGATTGTGCATGTGTTTATCCCTTCCCCTTGCATACTAGGGAACAAATGCAGGAGCTCATTGGTGAAATGAAAAGAATCCTTGTTGACTGCTAGCATATTACTAAAATAAACATTATGTTTTCCAACTGATCATGTTCAATGAAAATGCAATAAATTTCCCAAAAACAGTTTGTTTCTTTACATAAAAGTTTCAAGTTCTTGTTCTTTTTCTGCTTGTTTTAAAATGCTGAGTTTATCAACTCCAAGTTGAAGTGTGTGGGCCATTGACGATGTAACGAAATTTTACATCATGTCAAAATTTAACTGATTATAGCAGGTTACTCTTCTATTCTCCAATTAGCATATCAGATTTGCTTCGAAGTTTTACCTATTATTATAGGTGAACTTAACGTGATTGGTATACTAACGGTGCACATGACATAAACTCTGTCGAAAAATACAAATTCAAAATCATTCCATGAGTCATTTATTACTCTACTTTATCACCTAACTACTAACATGCAGCCAAGCACTTTTTTTTTGTTTTTTTGGTTAATGTGGTTACCACAATGTTCAGTATCTAATTTTTGACCAAGTCAAAATTAAATAATTGTATAACATGCATGCACCTCTTGATGATAATCAAACTACCAATAATCCATTTTGACTATTTAGAAACCCTTTTGACTTGATAACTATGACTAACTACATACATTTAGAAAACCTTTTATTCTGGTCTTTCGGAGAACAACAATTAATCAGGAATTGCATAAGAGAAGAGATATCGTAAGTAACAATAGCGCAAAAACAGGCGGTGGGGATCCGCAAAGGTAACCGGAGCCTGGGTTAGGATAAGGAGCATCCGAAATCTCTTAAAAAAGAACAAAGACTAATTAATATCATGTTTACACCA
This sequence comes from Solanum etuberosum, assembly GCA_029582245.1. Taxonomy (NCBI): domain Eukaryota; kingdom Viridiplantae; phylum Streptophyta; class Magnoliopsida; order Solanales; family Solanaceae; genus Solanum; species Solanum etuberosum. The sequence continues at coordinate 37,995 of JAJONR010006042.1, read as the reverse complement.
ATTAAATCTAAAAAAAAAGAATTTGAAGAAGAAGAAGTCCTTTTCCCTTGTGAAATGACAAGAAAAACAAGGTGAAGAGAAAGATTAAAATGGTAGAGATGTACCTCCTTAGTTAATTTTATGTTGATTGTCAGCTTACCTCAACTTTTTTTTTATCCAGACTTTGGGACTGGCTATGTGAACGAGCTCAAACTTCTAAGAGTTTAAGAATGAGGCATATATAGTATACTAGTAGTTGTTGTTATAGTAAGATGAACATTCTCAAAATGGTCTTAATGTAATTGAAAGGGCAAGAAGTGAATAATTAACAACTACATTTCTCTTTCAATTGATCTTGTCACTTAAAATTTACAATTTAGCTAGTTGACATTAATTTAAAGAGAAATATAAACAACAAGATTTACTTCTCTCAATTGATTTCTCCTCATGGGGAAAACAAAAGGAAGCTTACCTAGGATATTAAAGGTGTAATAATTTACACTATCTCTTATTTTGGTACAAAATTACCTCCTTAAGATATGATTTAATTAATCCTTGAATCTATTTCACCAAATGCTATTTTTCACTCTAGCTAGAAAAGTAGTTGATTCCAACTTGTTCGAGACTGAAATGTTGTACGTAGTTGTTGTTGTTATATCCTCACACTAGAAAAGTGGTTAAAAAATTAACAATATTCATCCCCTACTAATTCGATTCTTCTGAATCAAGGCTAGATACGACCCAGAAAAATATCGACTTAATTATAGAAACTCCTCAACCAAGCCACTAAAATCAAACTTCCCATTGCAACACTCCACAGCATTGACCACTTCTTGAAAAGCAGCAACACTACATGGCACCACAAGTCCATTTGTTTGCTCAAAACCAAACTCATTATATGTCTTGTCCAACAAAATCTTGAACAATGGATGTGAAAGATAGCTCGTTGGCACCGCGAATCGTTCTCTTTCTTCCCCTACATACACTGCAAATGTCCCCATCTTTTTTGATGATTTAGCACTTGTTGGACTAACCCCTTGATGATCTTGATCATCATCATCCTTAACAAGCAAATACTCAAGATGTTGTGATTGATCATGGTGAATAGAATTATCACTAGTTGATCTAATAACCTTAGCCTTTTTGGCTAATTTCTTCATTGAACCAAACTTCTTACCTAGCATTTTTGTGTACAAGAAAATGTAGAGGAAAAAGAGAAAGAAGTTATTTTCTTGAATATTTTTGCAATGAAAAAAGAGTGGGTGGCAAATGGCTTTTTGTAGTGTGGAGAAATTATCAAAGAGGGCTAGCTTTTGACTTTTAAAAATTAGAAGAGTGGCTATATGATTGTGGTGGTTTAATTTATTTGTCCTTAAATGTTGTCTCTATGCACTTTTGACTTATCAATAATATCAATTAGTGCATATCAAACTTAACTTATAGCCTATATAAATCAAGAATCAAGTACACGACCATAGATACAGAATCTGAACTTTATATGTCTCTACAGAAAATTCCACCACATTCCGTCACTACTTGAAAAACAAAAATTCTTGATGGAAAAGTTTCCATCGGAGATTCGGGATTTTTTTTGGATAGAAATTATGTCCGATCATATTATTAATATAAAGAATTCAAAGTAAAGCAAAATTACACGTCATGTAATTATATGATTAAGTGATAAAAGTTTATATGCAAGACGCGTATATTACATTATTTGGCAAATTCCGATAATAAGTAAAATAAAAAATCACCACCCTTCTAATATATAATGGATGGTAGAGATCTAGAGTTGGTTCTATCAAATGATAATATTTACAAACATTTATAAAATTTTAAAAAGAAAAAAATATCACTTTATTAAAAATAGAATAGCAATAACTTAAAAAGGCATACTGGATTAGTTACAACCAATAGATTCCTTTATAACCAACAAAAAATAATTTTAACCATTACATAATTGAATAATCAAGAATAATTTTAACTTAATTAACTCCAAATCAACTAGAAAAAATTGACTAATCACCAACCCTTTAATATATTGGACGGCTAAAAATGGTGGGTGCCCATGAAACTAAAAAAATAAAAGGATTATAAAGTATATATTATAATAATTAAACAGTTGGAATTTTGATCAGTTTATGTGATTAAAAAATTAGTCAAAACTACCAAAATTTAATATAATTTATATAAAACACAAAAAGAATGAAGAGTGGTGACACATAACTTTTAATTATTAAAAGAGAAGAAAAAAAACAAAGAGAATTTTGGGAAAATAAGTAAACAAGGACGGCACTACTTGCCAATTGTCAAAGTAAATGGTTGAAATTAAATGGAATATTTGCTTCCACAAAAGGACAATTTTTTTAATTTTTTTTAGAGTTTATGTCCGATATTTTATATCTGTATTGAATCCCGATTAATTCAAATGTACGTCGCAAGGCCAAATTAAGGGGAAGTTCTTCCTAACATGAAGTTCTTCATACAGAAACTAGAACTCGAAATTTATAGTTAAGAATGAAGAAATCTTATTTATCTCATCAAATTTTTTATTGATACGATATAACCTTTTACCCCAAAAAGTTATAAAGAAATAGATGATTTAGCTAGGATTTCGATCTAATAATAAGAATGCAATGCATAATGTATAAGTTAAACATATGTTGCGTTTTAAACTCTCGAATAATTCACGATTATAAAAAGAAAAGTTGATTACTAGTAATTTTGCCTAACATAATATCATAACTTGGACAAATTGAACCATATTCAAAGGAGAGAAAAAAAAAAGGACAAAATAATCTATTAGAAGCTTCCAATAAAGCACGTCTCTTTCATAAAATTTCTTTCTCCGTTTAATTTTACTTGTCAAATATTTTCTTTTTTGATTTCTACTTTTTTTGTGTCATTTTTGGCAAATCAAAGAAGTATAATTTTTTGCTTCCTATTATACCCTCAATTTATTTTAATTGAGTTAATAAGGGTAAAATTGTAAATTCACTATACTAATCATTATTTTCTTAATAGATGTGTCAAGTCTAAATTTGACAAGTAACTCCGAATGGAGGGAGTATCTTAATTTAATAATGGAGGAATCACAATCAATTTAACCATATGGTATAATGAAGTTTACTAGTAGCCTGATTGATTAATCTAGATTCGTTCCAAGTGAAAGACGTTGATAAAGCGTAAACGAAATCTCTAGTTAAGAATAAAGGAACTACAATCATCTCATCATCCTTCAATTGTTTTTGCATTTGTTATGAAAGAAGAAATGAAATGTATATCTAAAAAATTATATTTGTCGTAACAAATCGATTTTTTTCTTCACTCGTTGTTCAATATTCGTTTTGTAACGCGCTTGACTTATTCAAATATGTGCCCTTAAAATCTCACCCCGAAAGTAAAATCTTTCTTATCAAAGACTGCTTTATTCTTAGGATTCAAATATGAGACTTCTGATTAAACAATTTCATACTAATTCTTATTTTTCTTGGTTTAAGTCTTGAGAGTGTTGTCAAGACAACTTTTTATTTAAAGTAAATGACCTTTTTTTCACAAGTCAATCTATCACAAGTCTTTAATCAATACTCCCTCTATCCCAATTTATGTGACACTTTTCATTTTTCAAGAGTCAAACAATTTAAGTTTGACCAAAAATTTGCGCATGGGATCTTCAAATTTTTTAAATGAAATTTATATATTTATAAACTATGTAAAAAGTACTATAAGTTACAATAATTGACAATTCAAAATAATTAAAAGATATATGAAAATTTTACGGTCAAAGATAGACTTGTTTGAATCTTGAAATCCGAAAAATGTCACATAAATTGAGACTGAGGCAGTAATTAGTTTGGGATTTTAACAGGTCAATAGGTAAGTGGGCTGTTAAATTGGGCTAGTGGGCCTAATAAACTTGGGCTCTAGATTCAGCAGCTCTTGGGCTTCTCTAATTTAACAGATCAGAAAAGTTTCTTGGGATCTAATTTTTTAAGAGCAACTTTCACATATAGCAAACATAAAAATCATATTTGTATGCTATAGCTATAGTTTGCATAATTGTGCTCCATAGCAAACATAAATATGTATATTTCGCTATACATATACCAAAAAAAGCAGTTGTATAATATGTTTCTGTTTCGGTATACATATACAAAAGATCAATTGTATAATTTGTGTTTGTATAAAGCGAGAAAGAGAAAAAGACAAAAGAAAACTGGGCAGGGGAAGATCGTAGTTGTATAATCATAAGTGTATAGGACGAAAATATATGCATTTGTATTTGTATGTACAATTTTCTCTCGCTTTATACAAACACAAACGCAATGTATACATTTGTGTTTGTATAAAGTGAGAGAGGCGAGTGAGAGTGGCGAGCGAGATCTGGGAGAGGGGAGCGAGGGGAACGAAAATATATGTATATATACAATTTTCTCTCGTTTTATACAAACACAAACGCATTTTATACATTTGTGTTTGTATAAAAACGAGAGAGGCGAGGGAGACTGTCAGCGAGAACGAGAGTGGCGAGCGAGATTCACCAGGAGAGAGGTGAAATAGCAACAGTTTGCTATGGGGTACAACTAAATCAAACTATAGTTATAGCATTTAATTTGAATTAATAGTTTGGTATTATACACAATTTTCCCATTTTTTAATTACTTTTAATTTTATATGTATATATCAAAATTGATGCCTAAAATCAAGAGATATATATTAAACTTAAGGATCTTAAGGTGCTATATTTTCAAAATTATTGTTATATAAAAGTGATAATTATGAGTCATATTTTGTCATATAGTGTATATTGTTTGTGATAAAATATTAAAGTACTAGTCTAAGAAGAAAGGAAAATGACAAAAATGATCCTAATATTATATGACTTTACAGTTTACAGCCCGTTGCAAAAAATAAAAAGTGGATTAAAAGAATTAAAAGGCGATATTTTGTTGGATAATAAAGATGTTCTTTTGGTCCAAAAGAAAATTTGTACAATTGGTCATTGGGCCAAAATGACCGTTAATAATCCTTTTTGTATAATTTTTTTTTTTTTGTTTTTTACAATAATCGCGGTGTTTAGATCCATTTGTGCCTACCAACACAGGTATTGGGTTACTTGGACGTTAAAATTTTGCACAAATAGAAAGAAATAACTTAGTATTTTTTTACTTCTGCTTAAATTTGAATCCGAAACCTCAAAGGCGGATATAGAATTTAAGCTTTATGGATTCAATTTTTAAATTTTTTAGTATAGAACTCATCCTATTTTTTAAATTTAGAGTTCATATCTACTATTTATTGTAATTTTTGTGAAACCATGCTAAAAGTATTGAGTTCAGATGATCACGTTATTGCTCTACATCAACTTCTACGAGACTTCATAATTCTCAGTCTAGTTTATGAGCGTAGATTTTTTTTTGGAAGAAACTAGTAAAAAATAATGACACGTAAAATAAAACATAAAACTCACTTTTTTTTTTTTGGGGGTCCACCAATATGATGGATTTGAATAGTGAATATTGTAAACATAAAAAGTGCAAATTATTGTTTTATTTCTAAAACCAAAAAAAAAAGTTTTCTTCCGTTGTGTCATCTTTTTATGCATCTTTTTCCATGTTTTTCTCTGTCTTTGTCTCTTTGAATTTGGTATTTACATAGAGCCTATAAGTTTTTTCTTTGAATAAATTAATTTTTAAAATTTGTCAAAGTTAATAAATTCGATTTCAACGTTTCAAGTTCAAGTTTTGAATATAAAAAAAAAACAATCAAGTTAGAAATTATTAATTTTCTTTAAGTAAGTCTTACACTGAACAAATTTAGATTAGTCGCTTAATACGAGTATCGAGTACCTAATGAAAATACAAAAACAAAGAAAAACGTCATAGGTTACAATCAGCGGTAATATTTATTTAAAAATATTTAACGGCAATTGAGATGATGTCACTGCAATTTGCATGTGGAGTCGCTAAAGCCTTTAGAGATATTTATATAAAGTGTTAATTATAAATATTCACATTTATTATAGCCACTAAATATAATAAAGTGACAATTATATTATTTGCCACTACATAATTAGCATGAAATCTTTTATTTTTTGTAGCGTTATAATATAACAAGACTGTAATACAAATTAGAATAAGATAGATTTATTGTTTATATTTAAATTTTACTAATTAAAGCAGTGTGATCACATTTATTTTTCAACAAAAGCATTAGTATTTACTTAATTATGGATATTATATATATGTTCAAAAGAGTAAGCAACATTATTTACAATCCAACTTGAAAATATTCACGACTCTAATTATAAATTATATACATTAAGAGTATTCTAAATTTACTCATTTTGTATTTAATTATTTAATATTTGAAACTCACTCGTCAGACTAAATTCATTGCTTTATGATGGATGGATCCAACCGTCCCATTACATTTCTAGGTGAGATAATAAAAGCAGATTTTGACGATAAGTTACATGAATTGAAGTTTATGAAATCGTTGATAGTTCGTGAAAAATAAATTATTTTCACGGTTCTTTAAATTTAAGGTAGCAAAAGACATATTTTGATGTAATCAATGATTGAAGATATAATTAGACAAATTCACCTAATTTAACCACGAATTAAGGCCATTAATTATGTCTACCACGAATGCAAAGCTTTTTATAGACATAATTAGACAGTCACCTAATTTTTTTTTGTTTTTGAGTAAAAACAAGTGGTCCTTTTAGTACTTTTATAATTTATTATAATATTTATAAGTAAGAAATAAATAAAGGAAAATTATTTTTGGGTTGAATGGGGACAATTAAGTCATTTCATATCAATGGTGGGGTTATTATCGTCACTTCCTACTTATTTTGTTTATGGTCCCTGTATTCCTAATTTTTTAAACCTATGGTAGTGAAATGAAGCACCAAAACTATGTATTTTCTCGGTCGAGTTCATCGTACGAGACATATTTAGTACAATATATTTTTTCTTGAGGTTTATAGGTTATTATACTAGAGTAAAATTTACTTTGTGTTCATTAAAGGATACTGGCTACGAATTCTCTTGTTAACAAATAAGGTCCAGTTTCTTCTCAAAAGAAGACATTATTCCATCTATCCCATTTTATCTGTCTTTTCAACCTTTTTTTTCTTTACGTCCATTAAGGGAAATAATAGATACAAGATAAATATAGTTTATTAAGCTATCTATATTTATTACATACTTTTTTTTAAAAAGATTTGAGTACTATTAAAAAGAACAAGCACTTCTTTAATATTAAGGATATAGTTTTAAATAATTGTTAATTTTAATCTTCAATTTCTCAAGTGGTCATTATTCATAAATAAATTTTTTGTGCTTTATCATGGGATACCCTATTACTAATATCTAAGTTTGATTTTTCTTTTTTCTTTTTATCTTGATTGCAATTTTAAGAACTAATTATATGTTTCTCCTTTTGGTTTCCAACATAGTTCTCGTTATTTGTTTTGTGGAAATAAAAAATTTCCATAAAGTTTGAAAGGTAAAGTACATTCTATCCGAAGTGATTACGTTTTTAAATATAAATCCAAAACATTTAAATTTAAAAGTAACAAAATACTTATCATTTCATCGTAATATATGTAATAATTATTTTGATTGCTTTAAAAGTGAACCATCTCAAATTTAAATTAATCAGACTAATAAGTTTTGAGTACACAATATCACTTATATTATTTTCTACAAGATAAGACGATGAAAATGTAAAAATAATAAATTTTTCCTCGCTCCTTATTTAGAGATCTCAGATCCAAATTTTAAGAATAAAAAAAGTTCAAATCAGAAATACTTCCCCTTAAATGGATATTATGTAATGCGTGCATTTGTAAATTACATAAAGTGAAATGATGCAAAGAGAGACTATTACAATAGACCATCAAGAGGTGTGATGATACAAAATTACAAATGAATTTCCTCCATCTTTAATTGTACTTTCTCCGTCCAGTTTTAGTCGTCATGGTTTTTTTTTTTTTTTTAAAGTCAAACTATAAGGATTTTTAACTAACATTTTACAATATATTTTTTCAGTATATTGATATGCAAAAAATTGCAATTTATAGTACTTTTCGTATAGTTTTTGAATAGCTAATTTTTTTGTTTAAAATATCAAATTTATGTAATCTAATTTAACTTTAAAAATTAGTAAAATTGACTTTTGAAAAGCGCAGTATGACAATTAAAAGTGGACGAAGGGAGTATTATGTTTGGAATTTGATCTCTAAAAATAAAATAAAAATTCTAATTGAAAGCGTTTTTCAATCCCTTACACCTTAGATAAGTCATAAATGAATAAAATTTTAATTAATCGAATTAGTGATTTTCGAATATTAAATAGTTGAACTAGTGAAGTTGTACTCCATTCTTTTCAAAAGAAAGAGAAAAATACAAGTGCATTGGATGGTTTAACTACAATATGACTTTGTTATGATTAATTGTCTTATTCTTGAATTTGACACATTTTCTTGATGATACAATTGAAAGTTACATGTTTTTTTGGTAAAGCTAAATCATTCTCTAATTTAAAATTCCTAAAATAAAAGGTCACATCTTAAAGTGAAAGGGAATTTTGCACCCATTGTTGGTATATGCTACACTTTGATTGTTTTTCTAAGTTTGCAAATGGATAAGTATGATTATCGGAGTGATAATATTCTTTTATTCTTAATCAGATTTCTTGTATTTGAATTTTAAAAATTAAATCATCTTTAAAAAAATCGTTTTCTTCAAACGAAAAATCTCAATACAAATTCAAATTAATCAGAATCCAAATTATACTTCAAATAATAAAGAAAAGAAAAAAGGATAAGTATGCATAAGTGAGAGTTTCATTAGAGTATTGACAAATGTAAGAGATGTCTATTTCAAAGTTTATGTATTATTTTTACATATATAGAATAAATATTAATTATTATTTTTATATGTTTTAAATTTTATAAGTGAAAATTTTGATTCTGTCATTTCGATCGGGCTCATGTGTTAGGATATTAAAATATTATTCTTCCTTGGATCTCCAACTACTTTAACAGAACCAGGTACCTTCCTACACAATACAAGTTGTCATTATTCTTAGTACATTAAAATAAAGGTTTCATTTATACCGAAATAATAAATAAACAATTAATAATTCAACTAAAGATATTAATATGACCTGCAAAAGAAATAAATTAAGTGTTAAAGAGTAGATAAGATCTATACATGATTAGGTCATATACTTATTGAATTAGGAATATTAATTCTTCATCATTATACTCTGAGTCCCTTTAATTAAACAATCCAAGTCATGTGATTAGTCAAGTTTTGGTTTTAGTGAGTTGATTTGACTAATTTTTGAAGTTAAAATAACTTATTTCGGTAATATAATTTGTTACGTTTTGCTTCTAGATAGTTAATTTGATTAATTTTTAAAGTTAAGATGAATTATATTGATAATATGGTTTGTTACGTTTTTCTTCTAGATAGTCAATTTTGACTAATCTTCAAAGTTAAAAATAAATATATTAATAATATGATTTTTTATGTTTCGCTTCTAGAGAATCAATTTAGCTAGTCTTTAAAGCTAAAATGAATTATATTGGTAATATGATTTATTACGTTTTGCTTCTAGAGAGTCAATTTTGACTAATCTTCAGAGCTAAAATGAATTATATTGATAATATGATTTGTTACGTTCTGCTTCTAAAGAATCAATTTGTCTAATGTTTAAAACTAAAATGAATTGTATTTTATTTATATTTTAAAATTAAAATTTAGATATTTAAAATTATAAAAAAAAAAAATTTAAATTGTAATTTTTTCATATTAATATAGTGAAATATATTTCATAAATTGATGATTAAATTTCATGTAGTTGAATCTCAAAAAGTTAAGAGTACCAAGTATTTTGGGACGGATTGAAGAGTAACTTTCATATAATTTTCATTTTTATTTTATTTTAAAATATTTAGGAAATCTATACTTAAGTTCACAATCAATTAAATATTTTAATTTCCATACTCCAAACCCCTTCACATTAATTGGTAAGAGGGAGTATTAGAAAATGGAAAATATATATTATATTTTTAATTTATTTTCCACCAAATATTTGATACTTATATGAATACTCATTGTATTTTAAATTTGCAAATACTTTTACATTGGAAGTAAAATATTTTATAACAAAAGTGACTATATTATCATATTTGAATTCAAGATTTTTATCTAAAAATAAAGAATTATCCACTATTCCATCCGAACTCTTATTTATTATTATTATTATTATCAATTAATATCTTATATAAATTTATAAATATTTTCTAACAAAAATGACTGTATAACTAAATTTGACTTTGAGATTTTTGACCAAAAATAAAGAATTGCTTACTTCTTAAGACTCTAACAAAAATGACTTCATGACTAAATTTGAATGCAATATTTTTGACTAAAATAAAAGATTATTTACTACTTCAATGCAACTCTTATTTATTATTAGATCAATTAATATCCTATGTAAATTTTATAAACACCTTATGACAAAAGAGTCACTATGATCAGATATAAATTCGAAATTACTAACTAAAAATAAAAGATTACTTACTATTTTACTGTGATTTTTATTTATTATTATATAAATTAGTATATGGTAGAAATTTATAAATACCTTCTAACAAAAGTGACTCATAGACCAAATTTAAATTCGAGATTTTTGACTAAATTTAAAGGATTACTTACTACTCTGTCATAACTCTTATTTATTAGCGTATGAATTAATAACCTATAAAAATTTATAAACACCTCCTAATAAAAGTGACTTCGTGACCATATTCGAATTCTAGATTTTAAACTAAGAATAGAATTACTTACTATTTCATCACAACTCTTATTTATTATCATATCAATTAGTATAAAAACCTTCTAACAAAAGTGGTTCCATGACCAGATTCAAATTTGAGATTTTTGATTGAAAATATAGGATTACTTACTACTCCAACTCTTATTTATTATCATATCAATTAGTATCCTATAAAAAATTATAAACATCTTCTAATAAAACTGACTCCATGACCAAATTCAAATTCAAATTCAAATTCAAGGTTTATAACTAAAAAAAATTAATCTATTTACTCCTCCACCGTAACTTTTATTTACGATCATATCAATTAGTATAAACACCTTATAACAAAAATTGACTCTATTACCATATTCGAATTCAAAATTTTTGACAAAAAATATAGGATTATTTACTATAACTCTTATTTGTTATCATATCAATTAGTATCCTATCAAAATTTATAAACATCTTCTAATAAAAATGACTCCATGACCAGACTCGAATTTGAGGTTTTTAATTAAAAATAAAAATTTACTTACTATTCCATCGCAATTCTTATTTATTATCATATCAATTAGTATAAACACCTTCCAACAAAAGTGGCTTCATGATCATATTCAAATTCAAGACTTCTGACTGAAATTATAAAAATTACTTACTACTTTACTGCGATTCTTATTTATTATTATATATCTATTAATATTCTATAGAAATTTATAAACACTTTCTAATAAAAGTGACTCTATAACCAGATTATTCAAGATTTTTGACTAAAAATAAAAATTTACTTACTACTTACCTCACCATTCTTATTTATTATCATATCAATTAATATCCTAAACCATTTTTATAAAAGAGGAAAACATCTAGAAAGTGCCATGGTAGAGGAGCCAAATCCAACTAAGCTTGTCTTCTTCTATTCCCCTTTTGCTTCTCTATAACATTAAAAATTAGAAAAAAAGAAGTTTTTGATTCCAAAACAAGAAGCTCAATTATAAACTAATCCCCCTATAGTATAGTTTCTCTCTCTTTTTTCTCCTCAACTCTAGTAAATTCTCCCTACTCCCCTATAGAGTTTTTCATATAAAGAATTGAAGTGCTTCCATAAAATAGGGAGAAAAAAATGAGAATGTATTGAAAGTGATGATGATATTAATATCTCACCTTCCAAAAACCTTTGCTTGAATCCAACTCTACTCAAACCCCATCTCTACTAATCTACCAAACTATCATAAAGAGGGGTTTACTCAAATTTTCTTTAAAAGTGTCCACCAAACTTTTCTTGCTTCTTGTTTTACAATTAAAACCCACCAAAAAAAAAACCAATCTTTACATAAAAATCCAATCTTTAAATAAAAATAAGGAATTTTTTTGTGGGTTTCTTGAAAATGATTGAAATTATAAGGTAGGAGCTTTTCTTGATTTGTTCTACCAAAAAAATCCAATCTTTTTTATTGTGGGTTTCTTGAAAATGACTGAAAATATAAGGTAGGAGCTTTTCTTGATTTGTTGTACCATTAAAAATTTAAAACCCACAAAAAAAATCCAATCTTTTTTATTGTGGGTTTGTTGAAAATGACTGAAATTATACAACCCCAACATGAGTTACCTTCATCTTCAAGCTCCATTAGTATGCTACCATGTTTAGTAGCTAGAGATAATGATGGGTCTCACCAAGAGAGTCTAATTAGTGGACCCAATTTGTATTCTGTTGTAGATGTATACAGAGAGGGAAATAATACTGAGGTACAAGTAAGAGGAGTTAGTATTTCTGGTAGAAAAAGAGAGAGAAAAAGGAGAGAAAGAGAAGAAGGGGGAGATCAGCTGTCTTTGTTAACACTTTGTTTAACTGGTTTTAGGAAATCTTTGGTTGCTTGTAAGAGCAATTTTGATATTATTAGTGGTGTTGGTGTTGAAGAGCTGCTTTCTTCTTCTTGTTCTGGTTTTAGTTCTAGTTCTGCTAATTCATCAATGGAGATTAGTTGGCCTAGTAATGTCAGACATGTTGCTCATGTCACTTTTGATAGGTTTAATGGATTTCTTGGACTTCCTGTTGAGTTTGAACCTGAAGTACCTAGAAGACCCCCCAGTGCCAGGTTTGATCTTTTTCTTTTCTTTTAAAGTACTTTTTCTTCATTTTTTGTTATTAGTGGGGTTTTGCTCTAAATCATTCACTTTTATTTTATTTAGTATGATGATGATATGGAATGAGTTCTAAATAGAGATTCATATAGTCGACTCTAACTTGATTGAACTGAGATGTAGTTGTTGTTTTTTGTTCTAAATCATTCATGACTTAGGATATGTGCTTGGTGTTACTTTATTACTATTATTATTCTTTTGGTTTTTCCCTTGTTTGTGCTTCTAGTATTGTTGTGTTCTGATGACATTTTAATGTTCAAATACTCCCACTGTCCCAAGCTAGTTGTCATGTTTTGCTTCTCGAGAGTCAGTTTGATCAATCTTTGGACCTACACTGAATTAGTTTAATTTGATATTTGAAACTGATACTATAAGTTGCAACTTTTCTCATTTCAATACGGTGAAGAAATACATCTTAAAGTATTGGTTATAGTTCATGTAGTTTGAATCTCGAGAAGTAAAACATAACTACTATATATTTTGGGTCGGATGGAGTAGTAGAATATGATTTTGCGAAATTCCATAATTCATTATTATTGTTATTATTATTCAAGTTTTATCTTTTTGTTCTTTTCTCTTTCTGGTGAGCTGAAAAGGGCTGTTGGCTTCTTTTAGTTATCTTGTTAGTTGTTCCAGATTTTGACAGCCTTGTCCAGCAAATGCTTATGAAATAAGGAGAAGAACATATAATTGTGGTTTAAATTATTCTGAGAAAGCTAATAATTTATGCAGTGGAATGCATAAATATTTGATTAATATATCTGTGAATTGATGAGTAATTGGTGTGTCCTTGTCTTCCTTACTAGACTATAATTAGATCGAAAGTAACATGTTCTTTTGCTTCAAGTTCAGATTTTCCTTTCTTCATGATGACTACACTTACCAAAAATTGACTATTTTTATTTGGTTGGGGAATTTAAAAGCATACTTCTTATTCAGTAATGTAGAAATTTATTACGTATTGGCTATATATGTGTGTGTTAAAACGGTTCAGAAAAGGATGCAGAGAAACATAGTGAAAGCTTAGTATAATTACTCTTGTAATTAAGAAATTTCTTTAAACATTTTGAAATGGTAGTTGCTTTGGAAGTCCCAGGATGGATGATCAAATTTTGAAGAAAATGAAGTACACGCCTTTTAATTTTACCTTTTAGTTTTATATGTCCACGAGTCTACAGTCTTCTCATACTACTGTGGGAATATGTCAGCCTTCATACTACTGTTGCTTCATAATTGTTACAATAATAACTATGTTACAGTCCCAAACTATTGGGGTAAGGCGATATGAATCCTCTGTATCTTTCGACTTCGTATGTGCCTGTTTCATTCCAATACTTTGTTTCATAATTGTTAAGTTGATTGCGACCTAGTACTGAAAAACCATATCATATATCATACATGTTTTGTGATGGCACATTACTTTGGTGTAACTTCTTTTGTATTCAAGTAACTTTTGATCCTATCCTTTTTACGAGCTTTTATATGGTGTAGAACGACTTGTTCAGATTGTTGCCTAGTCAAAAAGTGTCACGCTCTTCTAATTGATATTGGTGTTGTTTTCTTGCAGTACAAGAGTCTTTGGAGTTTCGACAGATTGCATGCAGCTTTCATTTGACTCGAGAGGAAATAGCGTCCCCACAATCCTTCTGATGATGCAAGGGCGCTTATACGCTCAAGGTGGCTTGCAGGTGTGGATTCACCAACTCTTTAATCCCCCTCATGTTGATCAATTAAATGTTTTGACTAGGCATCAATCACTGATATGTGTGATCTCTAGAAGTTTCGTAAGTATAACTTTTCGATGATGAAAATGAGTTATTGACTTGCAGGCTGAAGGGATCTTCAGGATCAATGCCGAAAATGGCCAAGAAGAATTTGTTAGGGAGCAGCTAAATAGGGGAATTATTCCAGATAACATTGACGTCCATTGCTTAGCAGGTCTTATAAAGGTGATGTTCTGCACCTTGCTCTCAGAATATGTTTCATTCTATGTTGTTCAGCCTCTCCAAAAATGCTGCCGGTCCCTTGTCGGATCCTCCAAAAATGCACTACTTTTGGAGGATCTGACACACACTTGACGATATTTTTGAAGAGTCAGGGCGACATAGATTTCATTTGACATTTTTAGGTAATTGTTGAGAGGAAATTATTTGCCCGGATCGCAAGTGATCAATATCTTTTCATATCAGCTTTTGAGGCGAAATGTCTCATTTTGGAGGAAGTATACTTCCTCTAAATTGCATTTGAACTTGAATTAAAGTTTCTTATCATCTTCATTGATGAAGAAAATACGTTGTTATATTCTGATCAAGTTCAAAGAGTTCTCTCTCCTCTCCCTATTTGGACAGGGGTAGGAGGTGGTTCTATTGACATCGATTTTTGTTTTCCCTATGCATTTTATGGTTGTTTTAATTTTTCATTTCGTCTGTATGTGGTAATTGACGTAAAGTGATGATACTTTTATAGGCTTGGTTCAGAGAGTTGCCAACGGGAGTTTTGGATTCTCTCTCGCCAGAGGAAATTATGCGTGCTCAATCGGAAGAAGAGTGTGTGCGGCTCGTGAGACTTCTTCCTCCAACTGAAGCTGCTCTATTAGATTGGGCTATTAACTTGATGGCTGATGTTGCTCAACTGGAAAGTTTTAACAAAATGAATGCACGTAATATTGCTATGGTGTTTGCTCCAAATATGACACAGGTAGGTCGAAACTTCCATGCTTATTGAAAGAAACATGAAGGATTAATCATATTGTTGCTCCTATTACGTCTCTTTTCTCATCTCTTAGTTTCGTGTGTGGGTACGCGTTGGGGGTTACACACTTGTTAGGAAAGTCGTCGTGGTTGTGATATTTCCTATATGAAAGAGTGCGATTTCCATTTCATAGACAGCAAGCTAAACATGTCAATGAAACAAATACAATAGTTCGTTCATTAGAATGCAGCAAGTATTTTCTTGATTAACAAATGGTGAACTTCTTTTGCCTGCAGATGGCAGATCCGTTGACTGCTTTGATGTATGCAGTTCAAGTTATGAACTTTCTCAAAACTCTAATTCTCCGGACTTTGAAAGACCGAGAAGAAACTGTTGTAGAAGCTGGTCCTGCACCAGAATTGGAGCCATTTGATGAAAATGGACATCATAGTGCTTCACAGCCAATAGTTCAGAAGTCTAACGAGATCGAGGAGGATATCCTTATGTCCAAAGGACGACCCTCAAGTGGCACTGCTAATTCTACCCTCGGAGAGATAATAGTTGAGAATAAATCCCATGGATTACCATGTACCATAGAGAACGTTCTTCAGGAAGATGCGTTCGTTGATTGTCTCAGTGAAATCTCAAACCTGCCAGACAGCACAAAGGATGAGCTTGGATCTGGTAACATCAATTCAACAAGTGGAAGAAGTCAACCAAAAATCCGAAGGACTAAAAGCGTGCATTCGAGTAGTTCTAGTCTGAAAGGATCAAAGAAAATGATTGAATGGCCTATAGTTCATGTAGCTGGAAATTTAGAGAAAGGCAAGGGGGTCAGAATCATCGATAGGTTGAATTCGACAACAGAAAGGGTGGAAGCATGGCGATGAATATGACTCGCGACAACGGGCCATTGTTGCTACCTCATCAAGAAATCAAATGGTTGTGATTTATGTTTGGAAAAAAGACTGTATTATCCAGTTATGTTTGTGCTTGGATATTGGTTACTTTCTTAGTAGTTAAAACAGGAATTCTGTCACCTTTCCCTTTAGGCATGTTTGGCTGGGGAAACTAGCAGGATGAATGTAATTTATGTGTTCTTTTTTTTGTAGAATGAATATTATTGTGGTTTCCAATTTCAATATGATTTTCTTCATTTTGACATAAACAAGTGACCACTTGTGCATTCTACATACACTCCTTCATCCTTAACCAACTCCGAGTTTGAATCTGAGGAATGAAGTCGCTTTTGATAAAGAGTATTGTATCGGCGAATAAGTTTGAATTTGAGGAATGAAGTCGCTTTTGATAAAGTGTATTGTATCGGCGAATATTGAACACTCATCTATACCAGCTGCCACGCAAGAACTAATAGAAAGGATTTCGACGCCCCTCTCCTGACAGTCAAGTGGCTGAAAAGTGAAAAATAAAGTAAAAATAATTTGCATTACACATTAGATTTTTCAATTAAGTGAGTTTAATCATAATATAGTATATAAAATTAATCCAAATTTGGTTGATTGATTATTATTTTTGGTTCAAAAAGTAGCATTATTTTTCGAAATTTAATTTTTCTTCTAAAAAATATCCAAACAAATATAATAATGGTAAAAAACCATATATAAACTATCACTTATTCACCTTTTCGTGGGTGTCGAGTGTCATATCTTAACTATCACTCTCTTTATATTAAAACATACCTCGATGTTGAGTTGTCCTACACGCAGCTATTGTCGGTATTAGGATCAACTCAGCATCGAGGTGTGTTCAAATACAAAGTGAGTGATAGTTTATGTCGAGAAAGAGACTCGTGAAACAATAATAATTTAAATGTGTTTTTTACATTAACTCTTTGATTTTTTATTTAAAAAATCGTATCATCAAGTTCAAATCTCAACCAAGCAAATACTAGGTGATATTTTCAAGCCTTCCCGATGAATAAAGTTATCCATTACATGTATTGGACGTAGTAGGTATTGTCGAGGTGCACCCAAGTTGACCTGAATACTAATTCCATTTTTTTTTTTAAAAGCAAAAATATTTTCAATCAATACAATTCATTCCCAAAATAAAACCCGGTTCACATTCTTGAAGAAAAACCGTTTTTTCTTCTATTTCATCACTATAACTGAAAGGGTGGATTCCAAAATCCTTCAAATTCTTGAAGTTTTTTGATCAATTTGACTTTGTATGCATATGGGTTTTCATTTTTGAGCTCTACAAATTGCTAAATTAGCATATCTGTAGATTTTTATTCATAAAGACTCAATTTTTTTTTTCATTTTTTTGTTTTGCAGAAAATTTAAATGCTTTGTGGGTTTTCAAGAATGAGGATCCATTGTTGTATTGATGGGAAATTGTTCAGTTCTTTGCCCCCTTTAAGTCCTATTTCACTCCCATCTCCAAAGTAAGGTTCAATTCTTTAATTTTCTTTATGTTAAGTTTTCTGATGTAAGATGGATATAAAGAGAATTGCTTAATTGTTCTGCAAAGATTGGATTTTGGGGTTTTTTTTTTTTTTTTTTGAGTGAAGGGTTAAAGACATGCCTAAAGTATACAGATTTTTTGAGTTTTATACCTAAACTATCAGTGTGCCTAGGTAACTGAACTATCACCACCAAATATTTTTCGAAACACACCTAATTATCAGTTGTTTCTTTTTCCTATGATGGTGATGTTTTTCAGGTAGGAAAAGGAACGACATATAGTTGAGGTGTGTCAATAAATATTTGATGATAGTTCAGGTAGGAAATAGTTAAGGTATGAAACTCGAAAAGTCGTGATATTTCAGGTGTGTTTTTTACCATTAACTCTCTTTTTATCTAATTCTTTTGCTTAATGCATTATTCAGGGAGATACATCTTTGGTATGTGATACCCAATGAGGTAAAGGGTGAATCCCTTACGAACAAATATATGGAGATTCTATCCCCATGTGAGATTGAAAAAGTTTTGAGTTTTCGAAGAGATGAGCTGAGGAAAAGTGCTCTGCTTGCTCGTGCACTCGTCAGAACAACCATTGCTAGATGTAAGATATTAAAGTTGAGGTTTTCGTGTTGAATTGGATTTGCTTTGGCATGTTGTTGTTTAAGAAGAATTGATTAGTTGCAAGAAGAGAAAACTGATTAGTATGACTAGTTAGAAGGTTATGTGCATTACTCTCTATACTTACTGTCTGCAGTTGTTTTAGTTATGTTCTCTTTATTAGCGATATCTACTTCCGCTATTTCTTTTTCCTTGAGCCGAGGGTCTATCACCCTCATCAGACCCCACTTGTGGGATTACACTAGGTATGTTGTAGTTGTAGTTGTCTCTTTATTAGCGATGTAGGCAAATAATGTAAAAACTTATCGGCACATGGTGTTTACCCAAATCATGCTAATTTATCAGGGTTACATCATAAATTAAGATGAAAATGTTTACTAATTAGCTATGGTTTAGTCTTAAGAGTGTATGTGTACAACAACAACAACATACCAGTGTAATCCGACAAGTGCGGTATGTGTTAAGACATATGTCATGTATTCATTGGGTTGGTGTAAACACCCGGCAAATAATGCGGTCATTTTGAAGTTTTCGGATCAAAATATAGATGATGGGAGAGTGAACAACGTTTTGCATTTTAGTTCATCTTGTTGCAATTAAGTATCTGGTACAAGGATGTATCATTTGGTTGGGTTAGAGATTCAGTCTGTCTTCCACAATTGTAACTATTCAGCTGTTCTAATCTCTACTATTTTTTTTTTGTGATTACTGAGTATTGACGTATAAATGCAAATGTGTTTGTTAGCTGCTAATGTTGAATTCAAAGAAATTGTAAAGTAAATGATGTCTTTCCAATTGTTTCATTTCAGTGTCAGATTCTGAAATCTATTAGGTTATAAGTTATCAACGTTTGAGTGAAATTTTCAGTTCTGTATAATAATTTGCTCTATCATTAGTTATCATAATAGAGTAAGAGAATTTAAATGTCTGATGGCTCATGAAGGCATTGGTTTTTACTAGATCAGATAAATTCTTCAGTGACACCCAAATCCATCAAATTTAGGAATAACGTTCACGGGAAACCAGAGGTTCGTCATTCAATGTATTTCCATTGGTTTGTTCTTGTTTTCATTCTGGTTTGTTATAGTTGGGTACAATTAACTTTATATGAGTATGTCAATAGGTAGATTGGCCATGTAGTTACAATTGGGAGCCTCCCGCATTGCATTTCAACATCACACATACGTCGTCTCTGATAGCCTGTGGTGTGACAATAAATTCTCCTGTAAACATTCTTGTCCTCAAGTCAGTTTGTGTGTATATTAAGGTAAGTGGTAAATCACTTCTTCTTTTTATAGATCGGTGTGGACGTGGAGGAAAAAGAAAGAACAACGAAGCACAACATATTGACTTTAGCTAGAAGATACTTCTCCAAACATGAGCTTGAAGTGTTAACTGCTATTGGAGATCCCTATATCCAGCAGCAGGAGTTTATAAAGTTATGGACGCTGAAGGTAAATTTACCTTTAGGTCCTTGATAATTGTTTCAAGTTTGTGATGATATCTACATGTTTACGGTTGAATCATGCTTAATTATTACAGTCATTTTCAATAAGACAGCTTAAGAAATTAAGATTGTATAACTCATAATTTAAGACTTGAAATGCATTTAATTTAGTAATCCATCAATGCACGCCAAACATCAACCCCAACGCCCAGTAATAGATGCCATGCATTGTTGCCAATGCCAACATTGCAAGGCCAAAGCAAGCACTGCCAGCCACGAGAACTCAAGGTCAAACTCATTCATCTGTATGTATGTACATTACATACATGAGGCATTATAAATGTTGGAGTGGGTTAGAGTCCCACATTGTTTGGGAATTTGAACTTAGGAAATCCTCCTCTCATGAGCTAGTTTTTGGGGTTGAGTTAGGTCCATGTGTCATATCTTTATAGAGCTAGCTACATCCCTATTTGGACTCCCAGTTCATGCTCTAGTTGGGCCTGGGCGTGGAGGGGGGTGTTAGAGTGGGTTAGAGACCCACGTTGGTTGGGGAATGGACTGATGGTTTGTTTATATTGACTTGGGGTAATCCTCCCCTTGTAAGCTAGATTTTGGGGTTGAATTAGGCCCAAGTGTTATATCTTTACAATAAATATGCAAGCTTACTGGAGAAGTTATAACTGATCCATTCTTGGGCTTTATGCGTCATATCTCATCCACTTTCTTGGAACATGTTGTCTTCACTGCTTTATCAATAAAGAAGGTAGTTTCACTGCTTGTATGCTATGTAAATGTGAAGGAGGAACATGTTATGTAAGTTCTCTGAAGAAATATATTGTTCGCAGGAGGCATATGTTAAAGCACTTGGGAAGGGTTTCTCAGGTGCACCTTTCAAGACGTTTACCATTCGTCTTGGGAGCTCTATTGGAGAGCACTTTCATCTGTCTCAGAATTCAAGTGCTGAGGTATGCCACAACAGTTACTTTTTATTCAACTTTGACCTCTACTTTAGAGGGGTCTGTTGTATTCGTCTTAGGTGCATCTTTCTATGGGTTTAGCCATGTTTTTATGAAAAAAAGTAGTCAGGTTAAACCATTCGAGAAATAAATGCACTCTTAAGCCTTGTCCAAACAGAGCATTTCCTCGTACTTTTTTTTCTCGAGCAATAACTAGCTAACGTATAGAAGATATCATATTTTTATCTCAACGTTACACTGAATGTTTTTGTTGATACACATACTTCTCTTTCAGGCAAGTGAAATAGTAGTGGATTCTCTTGACAACACAGAGAACCTTACAAGTAATTGGCAGTTTATGCTCTTGGAGTTTGCTAGTTCTCATTATGTTGCCATTTGCACTGAAAAGGATGTCAAAACAAAAGGTAAGAGAAGTTCTTTTTTCCCCATGAAGTTGAGAATGTCGATAAAGAAGAGTTCTAAACATGTTTTGTGATTAACACAGGTGATTGGAATAATAATCCTATGAAATTAACAGTGTGGAAGACAATTCCATTTGTCGAAGATAGTTGTGTCTCTGGAGCAGACACAGTTCTTAAAGTTTGTGGCTTGAGATAATGATTGTTACATCCGCGATGATACTTAATTTGACAATGTATCATTATACATTAGAATCCTTGGATTCAGAGTAGCAGCTTTTATTGGATCCATCAATTTTATGCTTGGAAAACAGATTGTTCAAGTGCATGAATTTTCATTATTTTGCATTCTTGTCTGTAAGATGGCTAGTTTTCTTCATGATTGTAAGCATTGCTTCTGTTACATAATACTTCTATTTCTTCATATATTTTTTTCGTGAGACGATAAATATCCATTTGTCAATGTGTAGTGTCATTCAGTAGTATGAATGCTGCGCGACAGCATTTAAGAGTTGGTGTGCTTACACACATACAAGGATAGAATTGAAACTTGAGGCATTAGCATTGCAAAAAAGAGAAGAGAACATACATCATAATCAATAAACATTTTGTAGAATGATGGTATTACTAGTTCTTAATGCTTATTTTAGCCAAACATGTAACTGCTTCTTTTCGAATTCAGCTCCACTACATCAAAATGGTTTTAGGGATCTAGAAGTTAACCAAATTTCTGCCCCTCCTTGAAAGGTCTCAACATGCTTGCCCCTAAAATGCGTGCTCAAGGAAGGAAATGCATCCATCAAACATCCAAATACATCTGTTCTCAAAAAGTGGTCCTTTGTTTACCCTTATTTTCTTGTGATGCAAACTTTTGAAAGACATTTGACAATTCACATCTCATGGTCACTCAACTTTTCATCTTCTGGTGAATGCATGCTCTTTCTTATATGGACCACATAGGTCAAATCAGAAGAGGTTCAACCATCGATATATTATGATCCCTTGCATGGGGTGTAGGTTGCGTTCAGTTAGGTCCCGAGGACTTGATGAAAACAGAGTTGCACAATGTTGCCACAGGCTTCAAGATTCGGAGAGCATACATGACTGTTTTCCATCTTTATAATGAGCTTCACTGCTAAGTTCTTGTTATCATTTGTCCAGTCTCACCAGTCACCAATAATCATTGCAAGAACATACACCATTTCTAAAATGATGGAAACGGGTGGCATCTCTGACCACGAATAACCGGTCCACAATTTTGCTGACTCGCTTTACAAATGAGTGACAGTCATTGCAAATTCTTAAGTTCTTTATAACAAGAATGTCAGTCCCTATTTCAGTGTTCAAGAGAGCAAATGCAATTGCCAAACGTTCACTATGAACGGGCATAATATTAGGAGGTTCTTGATTTATTACCTCTTGACCATTTCTCTTTGCTCCTCCATACTCACTTTCAGTATCCTCCAACCTGTTCAACAATTTGTATATCTCTTTTGTTTGAGGATGACTTCTATCGCCAGCCACGAAGAGGCAAGTTTTCCCTTTACACTCAAAATAGCTATAACCTGGATCCTTTTTGAGCTTTCGTTCTCTCATCATCAATCTAACTCTTAATATACCTTCTGAATTATTTGCCTCTGTGTAGATATTTGAAAGTAGCACGTAATAGCCTACGTTTGTTGGCTCAAGCTCAACAACCTTGTTAAAAGCTAATTCTGCAAGTTCAACATTTTTGTGGATCTTGCAAGCACCCAAAAGGGCTCCCCATACAGCACCATCAGGCTCATCTTCCATCAATTCAATAAGTTTCTGAGCTTCCTCAAGTCGACCAGCACGACCTAATAGATCCACAACACAAGAGTAGTGCTCTGAGCATGGCTTCAACCCATACTCCCTCTTCATCAGATCAAGATAATTTAACCCCTTTTCAGTCAACCCTGCATGACTACATGCATTTAGAACACTAACAAACACCGTTCCATCAGGTTGAATGCCAGTCTCGATCATCTTATCAAAAAGCTCCACAGCAATGTTTCCAAGCCCATGTATTCCATAACCACCTATTATTGCTGTCCAGGAGACCAAGCTTTTCTCTGGCATCTCATCAAATATAATCCGTGCTTTCGCCAAATTACCACATCTAGCATACATATTTATTAGAGCATTCTTCAAGAATACATTCCACCTCATACAACTAGACCTTATTTTCTCTTCCACCTCAAAACCAATCTTTTGAGCACCAAGATTAGCACAAGCTGACAAAACTCCAACAAATGTCACTGCATCAGGATTCACCTGCAACAATTCCATCTCATGATAAAGCTCCAACATTTCACCAGCCAACCCATTTTGCGCGTATCCAGAAATCATTGCATTCCAAGTGATCAACCCCTTTTCTGGTATGTGATCAAACAACTTCCTCGCTAACTCCATAGACGCACAACGCACATACATTGTCAACAAACAGTTTGCAATAGCCAAATCATTCTCCAATCCACACTTAACATTCAAACAATGCAACGACATCCCCAACCACAGATACCGCGGAACAGTACAACCTGGAACCAATCCCAAAACAGTAACCGCATTAAACGACACTCCTCTCAACCTCATTTCACTAAACAACAAAAACCCATTCAAGAAATTACCATTCTGAACATACCCAGAAATCAAAGCATTGTAACAAACAGTAAGATTTCTTTGAGGCATTTCATCAAACACTTTCTGTGCAAATCCAGTTAACTTACATCTACAGTACATAGATATCAATGCAGTTTGAACAAAAGGCTCAGATTCACAACCCAACTTGATAACATGACAATGGAGTTGTTTTCCGGTGATGGGAAGGGAAAGGGAAGCTGAAGATTTGAGAGCAAAAGGGAAAGTGAAGGCATTTGGGGTAGCTCCAGATTGAAGCATTTGATGGTAAAGAATGAGTGCTTCGTTGTACTGACCATGTTTTGAGAGATTTCTCAAATGGGGATTCCATGGAGTAGCAGTAGTAGTAAAAAAGCTTGAAGCTTTGGTGAAAATGGTGGATTTGTTAGTATGGAAAAGTGACAAGAATTTGGTGTTTTTGTGGAGAGGTATAAGGTGGAGGTGGAGGTGTTTGGTCATTTATTTTAGAAAAAAAAAGGTAATTGATAGCTTTAATGCATTTTTATAGAAGCGTGGCAACTCAAGCTCATAACACGTATTATCTATTTTAGCTTAACGAATCTCATGAAATATTTTCTCAAGCTATGATATTATTGAGTCTAAAAACGTGCATGCATATACAATGGCTCGTTGAGGCGAGACGTGTTCATGAGCTCGTTCCTCCTGATAAAATAGAAGGACAGTCGGTGTTGAAGCTCTGCTCTCCTTTGGATATCAGGAAGGAGAGAGCGTTCTGATTCCTACGAGAGTATTTCTGTATTCAGACGTAGTATAGGACTTCCGATTCGCGTAGGATTGAGAGTAAGTCAACCGATGGCTACGAGGAATTTCTCCTTTAAATCAGTCCCAGTCCGGCCATCCTCATCGATTTACCCTAATGTTATTAGTGTCATATACAACCTTACAAGGATTTAGTCTTCGCTGAAATTTGTCCTACCATTATATTAAAGGATAAATTTACGAGGTATGTTGAGCAAAGCTCACAAGACAAACATGAATTTGAGTCGTGATAAATACTCTAATGAGTTCCAATTAAAAAAAGTATACAATGTTGTGACCGTCAATTTTATAATATCTTATTGCTTACTTATATCAATTCCAATTAAAAATCCTTCTTCGCAATTGAACCCACTCATTAGCAAGGACGGAGCTATCCTAGGGCGAGGGGTGTCTTCGTCGGAAAATTACATTATATAAATGAATTGAAATTTGATTTAATTTTTTCATATATATACAAGTGTTGACACATCAAGACATAAAAAAGTTTAGTATAGTGGTTACGAGATTGCAAAAGTTGTTTGTGGTTGTATATTTGATCCTTGAGAGTAGTATTTATTTTTTTACTTTATATTTTGAACCGCTTAATAAAAATCATCCTAACTCCGCTACTCATTAGATAGAGTGAACTAAATAAGAAATAACTTAAGTAGCAAAAAAGAGGCAAGAAGAAAAGCTAAAAAATTACATTAAATAAATAATGAAAAATTAAAATTTCATTATCATATAATTTAACCGATTATATAATAATAAAATTTCACACTTTGTATATTCCCACACTTCAACTTCACTCCATCTAAGTACCACCACCATCCTACTCCATCAATTCGGATTTAGTCCAGCTCCTGACACCGGATGAGAAACTTATTAAAAATAAAATAAGTTGATGGAGTAGGATATTACGATAGCCTGCGACGCACAGAATACTGTAAAAATCCCCCTAGTAGATAGACCAAAGATTACATTTTTGTTCTTCTAATGGATAAAGCATAAAAGAAGAAGAAGAAAAAAGCTGCAATCTTTACTCCCATTTTCTTCTTTTGATTGTTTGTTCTTTAATCCACCATGGAAGCCACTGCTTCTTTCTCTTCAACTATGACTTCTCACCATTTCTTTCCACTTTCTAAAGCCACCCTTTCAACTTTCAAACTTAACCCCACTTGTAATTCTTCTTCTTCTTGGATTGGTTCTACTCATTCTCTTTCATTTTCTTCAAGAAATTCATTTACTGTAAGACCCTTTTGGATGTTGGTTAGTTTTTTTTTTTTTTGTAGTTTTTGGTTAAAGATTGATTTTTTATGTAGAGGGATACATGGAGGGTGATCAATTCCAAGAATGTGGTTACTATAAGAAGGGAAATGTGTGGAGTTATTAGAGCTGAGATGTTTGGACAGCTCACTAGTGGACTTGAAAATGCTTGGAACAAGCTCAAAGGAGAAGGTAAAAGCAAAAAGTAGTCTTTTTTTAATTTAAAAAAAGAGCTAATTTTATGTGAAATTTTGAAGTATGGGAGCTGATATTTAAATTGTTAATCTCGAGTAAGTATATGTTAGAGTGTGTTAGAGTTGCATGTTGGTTGGTTGGGGAATGTACCGGTGGTCTGTTATATGGACTTGGGCGATCCTCTTTTCGTGAGCTAGCATTTTGGGGTTGAGTTAGGGTCAAGTGTCATATCTTTATATGATATCATAGCCAGTTTCATCCTTGTTTGGGCTCCCGGTCCATGCTCTAGTAAGGCATGAGGTCTTGTGGTTTTCTCATATTCAGGATAATATCTTAAGATAATTCATTTATACATCATAGCAATCTAAGGGAATGTGTTTATTTGCTGTCGTCACAATTTTGGTTAAAGTAAACAGCCTGTGCAACAGAAATACTGTGAGACAAGATAGGAGTGAACTACAGCTTCTTCAAAATGTGGCATGTAGTCATACTCATACAAGGATCATACCAATCTTGGTGAATGAGTTCAGCAAGACTTACCTTCTGCTATGAGAATGTTTTACTGGAAATATGGGCTGTCACGACAGGGTGATGTGGAGATGGAAGCTATATAAGTAGGAACATGAAGCTTAATGTCTAGCCTTAAACCCCACATGTTTAGAGGATTCAACAACATAACTGATTTCATTTCAGGGTGGATGATGAGTTGTCGTAGATGGTATTATTGATCCATTCGAGGAGATGCCAGAGGGGGTATAATGAATTATACTTCAAGAGAAGAAACCGGGAAGATGTATAATTGATTGTTAAACTCCAATGAAGTGTATGGAAAGGGAGGGGGCCTTGCCACTATAAGATTTTAAATGCAAAGAGTAGAACATATTAACAACTATGGGTCATTGGATTTCTATTTAACAGGGATATACTTCTCCTTTTTAGTTCCTAACATTATTTCTTGATACTATAAAGTTTTTGTAATAAACTATGGGGAAGTATTTAATTGTTTAAAATGTGAGTTGCCTGCCTTATCCAAATCCAAACTTTTAATCATATTTTCTATGTCCCCATTTTTCAAAATTTTGGAGGTTTAAGTTCTCATTGCCCTTGTTACTAAATATGTGGTTTTATATAATGATGAAGTGGCTGTTGTTTGAATTCCTTGTGCTTCAGAGGTTTTGACCAAGGAAAACATTGTGGAACCTATGAGAGACATCAGGAGGGCTCTTTTAGAAGCTGATGTATGTTGCTCTCTATTTCAGCAGCTAATCTCTATACATTAAATTTTGCCTCTCATTTAACTTTAATCGGCAGGTTAGTCTCCCTGTTGTCAGAAGGTTTGTTCAGTCTGTTAGTGAAGAAGCCGTTGGGACTGGCTTGATTCGAGGAGTAAAGCCAGATCAGCAACTAGTTAAAGTATGTATTAAGTATTATTGGACTGATGACTTTGAACAATACACAATTGTACTTTGAAAACAGACGGTTTGCTTGCACAACTGGCTATCAGCTCGATCTGAACTTTTTCTTTGTCTCTTTTGGTTGGTGTAGATTGTACGTGACGAGCTTGTGAAACTGATGGGTGGAGAGGTTTCTGAACTGGTTTTTGCTAAATCTAAACCCACCGTAATACTATTGGCCGGTCTACAAGGTGTGGGGAAGACAACTGTTAGTGCAAAGTTAGCTTTATATCTAAAGAAGCAGGTGCACTTCCAAACTTCACCTTCTCTTAACCCTTTCCTGACCTTCCTTTACTCTCTCTCACTCTCTCTCTTGCTCATTCTATTGCAATTTACGTATTTGGTCGTAGAACCTGCATTTCTCCAAGTACCTTCTAATATTAGCATTTTCCCTCTTTCTCATTCTATTGTCAAACCATTGATGGGCACTGGTGGCATGGTCTGCAGGGTAAGAGTTGCATGCTGATTGCTGGAGACGTGTACAGACCTGCTGCTATTGACCAACTTGTTATTTTGGGTAAACAGGTATGCCATGTCACATTAGCAACAATAAGACTGTATATCATTTCATTTTAGATGCTTTTTTCTGTTCTTCTACAGATTAACAATCTTTACCTATATATCATCTTCTTTACGAGTACGCAGAATATCTAAACACAACTTTATCCATTCTCATGTTCACTGATAAGTGGGGGAACAGGTTGATGTGCCTGTTTATGCAGCAGGAACAGATGTAAAACCTGCAGATATAGCCCGACAAGGATTACAAGAGGCCAAAAAGAAGAACGTAGATGTAGTCATAATGGATACAGCTGGAAGACTTCAGGTCATATCATCTTAGTTTCTGGATTCTGCTATAATATTTTCCTAGTAGTTTGTATTTAAATCTTTCTTAGTTCTTGTAGATAGATAAAGCTATGATGGATGAATTAAAAGACGTGAAACGGGTACTGAACCCCACAGAGGTTTTGCTTGTTGTGGATGCAATGACTGGCCAAGAAGCTGCAGGTACTTCTATACTCATAAAACATGCAAATGATCAATTACATGGAAATTGTTATTACATGCCACAGTCATTTTGCTTCTTGTGAAAAATGGTTTTTGACTAGCATGGTCCTATCATTTTCACATATTTTCGTTCTGTGTGGCTTCCTTTATACTTTAATCTACAGCAAGGGCTCACTAATATTTATGCTCTGTGGTTGATCTCATTGAGGAACATCTCTTTTTTCTTAACCATGGACATTCGCATATTGCCAAAGCAGTGTATCTTATCATGCATACTTTTGACTTGCCACACTTTTGCAGTTTTCTTGCTCCAAGGACTAATCATATGACTCGAAAAACTTTCCTTAACAACCCAGGCCATACTGTTATCTGAGGTCTGCTTCTCACGTAGAGAGAGCAAACTATCTGTTGTTTGTGTAATGTGGCCACCGAGCGTTTTTCTCAAGAGAACGTTATATTGCTTTTCATCGAAGCTTGGAGACTTATGCCACAGCTGTATATGACAGTTAATTTCTTTCTTGTGCTTGTCTTGTAGGAATAGAAGTTATTGTTTGGAACTTCATCACATAAATATGGATGTTATCTTTGATAAATGTCTGAAGCTGTTTAGCTATTTTTATACCCTCTCTATTCACGGGACATGTTTGGTTGATATGGAGTTTAAGGAATTAGTTTCATTTACTTAAAACTGTTTTAGTCAGAAAAAAAATACTGAATTGGTTTTTTGAGGTTAATGGAGAAAGGCATTCCATATCTGAGTTGTTAAATGAATTCGAACTCTTGAAATTTGTTACTAGATAGTGCAATAAAAGTCTGTAACATCTCAAAACAGAAATCTAGTAGTTCACTTTCATTGAGTTATTGACACAAGGACATAATTTCTGCCCTTTACCAATCATTTCATGTTGAAAACAGAAAATTCCAGTTTGTTTTCTCTCTTATCGTTCACATTGATAAAATTGTAGCTTTGGTCACAACATTCAATCTCGAAATTGGAATTACTGGTGCCATCTTGACGAAGCTAGATGGAGATTCTAGGGGTGGAGCAGCTTTAAGTGTCAAGGAGGTGGGTTCTTATTACTACACAACACATACATTCGTTTTTTCCTTGTTCTAAGTTCAGCCTTGTACAGTGAGTTCAAGGCTGAAAATGAATGGTACCTTTGCAGTTTACTTTGCTTCAACTTCTCTTGATTAGAAATATCAACATTAGTACTTTTGAACTTAGAACAGCAAAAAAGAAGGAGAGTTAATGATGGAAGTAGATGATTATAAATATGCAAAAGCTTCTTTTTCCTTGGAGGGATCATTCGGCAGACCAAAACTAAAACGTAAAGAGTGGTTGGACCACAAACTTCAGATTTCCTCTATGTTCAACATGTCTTCTAAGTATTATCTTGGAAGAAGTTTACTTTTCTCAAGGTTTAAACTGAATGGAATAGAATTGAAGCCAATAGGCAATTGATGATATCTGTACAAGTGGTTGTGTCAAATGTTACTAATATGGATCATATGTTACAACACAACAACCCAGTGTAGTCTCACAGGTGAGGTAATGGGGAGGGTAGGATGTACGCAGACCTTACTCCTATCTTTTGAAGGGTAGAGAGGTTACACGGATCATATGTTATAGACCAAAAAAAATTCACTGATTGCTCTTTAACAGTCAGTTTTTTCATTAAATGAACTAAGATTTTGCATAACAGTTATAAGTTCACTACCACAGGTATCAGGAAAGCCAATTAAGCTCGTAGGAAGGGGTGAACGTATGGAAGACCTTGAACCTTTCTATCCTGACCGCATGGCTGGACGTATTTTAGGGATGGGAGATGTTCTATCATTTGTTGAGAAAGCCCAAGAAGTTGTAAGTGGCAAACAAGTAACTTCGCTCCTGATTTTTCTTTTCACTTTGGTTCAACTAGTTTCATTTGACTCCTTATAAATGATTTTAGATGCGCCAAGAAGATGCTGAAGATTTGCAGAAGAAGATCATGAGTGCAAAATTTGATTTCAATGACTTTCTGAAGCAAACTCGTGCAGTTGCTCGGATGGGTACTATGTCCCGTGTTATTGGGATGATGCCTGGTATGGGAAAGGTAATATACCTGGTTCTTATTAAATCTATTTCTCCTTTCCGTGTCGTAAATATTGTATGGTGCAATTCATGTTTTAATAGCTTCCATACATACTTTAACTTGCTAGACCTTGTATCAGCAACATTCCTTCGTTTTTATTTATGTGATGAAGTGGGACCGAATCCCATCTTGTTCATACATAAACAGGTTACTCCTGCACAAATTCGAGAGGCAGAGAAGAGCTTAAAGATAATGGAGTCAATGATAGAAGTCATGACGCCAGGTTATTTATCTTACTTCAAGGTTTCTAAGGACGCATGTTACTTCGTCTAACCTAAACATATATACTTCCTCCGTTTCAATTTGTTTGTCGGAGTTTCCTTTTTAGTCCGTTTAAAAAAGAATGTCTCTTTCTTTTTTTTGGCAACTCTGTAATTCTAACTTTCCGCGTGGCATGTTTAAGACTACAAAGTTAAAAGACATTTTGGTACATTCTACGTATCTTTAGTTAAAAACCAGACAATCAAATTGAAAAGGAAGGAGTACTAGTGCTGCTAGCTCAATTCATATTTCATTGTCTTTTATCTTTTTTCTCAGAGGAGAGGGAGCAACCAGAATTGTTAGCAGAATCTCCTGCTAGAAGGAAACGTATCGCTCAAGAGTCTGGGAAAACTGAGCAACAGGTAAAAATCCGTGTGGAGAACTGATGCTAATTATGCCATAAAACATAAAATTCTTTGTTGGAGAATGTTCGGTACGCCTTGCATGCTTTACCTACATAACTTGATTGCAATTTGTAGGTGAGTCAACTTGTTGCTCAACTTTTTCAAATGCGTGTACGTATGAAGAATTTGATGGGCGTTATGGAAGGTGGTTCGATTCCTGCACTGAGTAATCTAGAGGAGGCACTAAAATCTGAACAGCAGGTGCTTATCTTGTCTAAATTTTTGACTGAATTACTTGTTATCAAATTAGAATATATGGATATAGTAGTTAGTTCCAATTTTGAGCTCCTTACCTCCTTAATATGATGTAATCGTTTCTTCTTACATATTAGTCGCGGTGCGCACAAACTGGCCCAAACACCACAGTTATCGGGGGAAAAAAGTTCATACATAGTATTTCTTTTCTCTTCCAATATGCCTTGTTCGAGGATTTGCTAATACATCTGTTTGATCTAATACACATTTCTATTGTATAAGATGGAGAAACCTATTCTACTATGCATTTGTTTTTTTGACTGGACTTGTTCCCGAAAAGTGCATATTTGTCATGTATTTTTAGATTTGCACTTCTGTTATCTTATCGTTCATTAGCTCTAACTTAAGCTGATGGTTTCGAATGGTCATCTTGTTTCCTTCTTTCTTCAGGCTCCTCCTGGTACTGCAAGGAGGAAGCGAAGGTCAGAAACAAGGAAGCAATTTGCAGACTCGGGATCAGCTAGGCCTAGCCCTCGTGGTTTCGGAGCCAAGAACTGAAGTATAAGACTAATATGTCAATCAAATTTTTGAAGGGCTAGCATCTTTGACTAGCTATTTGTGAGTATCAACTAGAAAAAGGAAATGATCAACTAGGAAAGGGAAGTTCTTGACAAGATAATAGTACATTGTATGTACTCTCAACTATGTAGTTTTGTCCCTCTTCTTGTGTAACTATTGCCTTGTTGATGTATCTAAAGGCTTTGATTTCTTCATATACCATCTTGTAATCTTGGAAATTTTAGTTTTTCCCACTCCTTTAAAGTTTACATCCCAAAAGTTTTCTGCTTAATCTTAGCATGTTTGACCAAACTTCTAAAATACCTTAAAAGTGTTTTTTCTCTTTTCTTTCAAAAGCACTTATTTTAGAAAATGAAGGTTGTTTGACCAATCTTTTAATGATGAAATACTCCCTCAGTTTACTTTTACTTGTTCACTATTTCAAAAACATATTACTTTTACTTATTACTTTTAACATATCAAGACTTTTTTATTTTTTTCATATTTAACATTAACTACTTATTTTCCAAATTATTTTCACACCTAATACTAAACATCAATTAATGGATGTGTCAAGTTCAAATGTGGCACGTAAAAATGAACAGAGGGTGCAAGTGTTTTTGAGTAGCAACAAAAGCCAAAAAAAAAATGTAGCACTCATATAAAAAGCTCATATTTATAAAACTTGTTAGTAGTATTAACTTACAACAACAACATAGTCAGCGTAATTCTATAAGTGAAGTCTGTGAAGGGTGATGTGTACACAACCGTGTAATTTCATAACTGTTTGGTATGGAGAGTATGGTGTGTGCACAACCTAAATCCTCCTTGATAGAGAGGTTGTTTTCGAGTAGTAACTTGTAAAACAAAATATATATCTATACATGAATAAGTAAAAAAAAGAAGAGGAAAATAAAAGGAAATGTTAAAAATGTCATTTGTTGAATGTTAAGTTAGTGATAAATCAAGTTTTTTTCTTCTTTATTTTCTAGTAAAATATAATAAACATTTTGTGAGACAGTTGAAGAAAAGAAAAAAAAAGTAGTTGAGATCCTCTATATATGGTAGCATCATTTCAAGGAATGTCATCCATGTGTTAGGTAAAACTATTCTTTTTAATCCTACTTTTTGAATCAAAATCTCATATTCATATATTATAATTACATAAACAAAGTGAAGTAAAAGAACAAAAGAGAGTAAAATAGTTTTCTTTCAAGATAAAATATTAACAATTTTTTGTTGGATAAAAGAAAAATATGGCAAGTGAAGTTGAAAGTTTTCCAGCAGTGGATGCTGAAAAAGAATTGAATCCACAAAACAATAAGGAATTTCAAGTTGATTCAGTATCATCAAAAGTTGCTTCATCACTTGAAAAAGAGGTAATCATTTCTAATTTCTTGAAAAAATAAACACAATAGAGATATTAAAACCGTTCATAAGAAATACGGCTTAAGTATGCTAGGAGAAGAAATTCCATGTCTTTAAATACATTGCTCTAGAATATGAAAACATTTTCATGATGGTCTTAACCAAATATTTATAATTTTCAATAATAGATCGAAGTTTGATGATATTGTATGTCCTCTTCATTGGTAAACTTGACAAATATTTCTCGTTAATGATATTCGAAATAACAAACATTTTTATCATATTAGTAGTTAATGACATATATAGATGATTCATATAAACGACGTAACTAATTTGAGATTGATGTAATGGTTAATTTTTTTAAGGCCTCTCACCCAATATTCGATACTCGTATTGAATCCCCAACTAGTTTGATTTTGGATAGCTCAAGGCCCATAGATTTTCTTTATACTCATTGCTAGAATCTGAAATATCTTATTAAGGATGAAGAAATCTTATCCATCTCATTACAACCGGTGATCAGCAGTAATTAAGATAAAGTTTACAATTATGAAATATAGTGAAATTGAGAATATATTAACTCATTCATAACTTACTAACATCCCATTGAATTAAAAAAAAATTGACACAAGAATAATTTTTCATGCATGAGAAAAATAAACCATGGTATATATTTTCATTTCTTTTCTTGAATACAACGGTTTTGCGAACCGAGTGTCTTTCGGATACTTGTAGGGGTAAGATTTATATACATGTTATTCTTTTTAGAATTTTTTTTAGAGATTATACTGAATATGTTATTGTTATTTTAACGCAGGCAAAGGAAAAATTGGAAAAAATGAAAAATGAAAAAGATAGAAAAGATGCAATACAAAATTTCAAGACTGCTATGATTATCTCTGGAGTTGTTGTTGCTGTTGCTGGGGCTATTTTTGCCATTACCAAAAGGCTCAGGGAGAGATCAAATTAATTTAACACTTTATTATTTATTTATATAGTTTTGAACCCTTTTTTAAAAATTTTATTTTAATATTCACCAAATTCATACATATAAAGAATTTGCTAATATTTATTTATGTTTTAGGTTTTATAGTGAAGAGTAATTTATCATTGTTCTTGGATAATGTGTATGAGGACAATTTTGAGAGGTGTATACATTGAAATTTGAATTGGGATTTGTGTAAAAATCTCAATGAATTGTTAAGAGTTTTATATTCCTAAATCTATTTTTATTTTTAAAAAGATACTATGTTCCTAATTACTTGTCCACATTTTCTTTTTTAATTGTCCCTAATTACTTGTTTATTTTGATAAATCAAGAAAGAATAATTTTTTTTACGTATTATACCCTCAATTAATTACTTTAAAAAATATAGAACTTCTTGAAAATCTTAAGTTTTTAATTCATCCACTTCATAATTAATGGGGTAAAATAGTAATTTCACTATCTCATTAATTGTTTTATTAATATGTGTGTCAATTCAAAAATGGACAAGTAATTATCGACGAGGGAGTATATGGATCCTTGTGATTTGTGAATATAGTTAAATATATTCAATATTTAATTAATTTAATTTTCAAATTTTTATTTTAGTTTCCGTGAATCGTTATAATTTTTGATGAATTGTGAATTGGTAAATCATCTAATTAATTCCTTTTTAAAATATATATATAAATTTCATTTCAACAACAACAATATTATATATACAATATAGTCCCATAAAGTGAGGTGAGGACGATAGAGTGTCACACGGACTTTGCCTCTACTTCAAGGGTGGGATAAAGAGGTTGATATCGATAAACACCCAAGACAAAAATATTCCAGAAAAAAACATAATAAAAGTACAAAAGACAATATATAGTACAAAAACAACCTATAGTAAAACAACAATACTACTATCGAACTACATGAAACACTAAATAGTAACAAATATCAAAGAACAAAGAAATTATAAGATTCATCCCGCCTAATAAGGGCATTAAAACAAAACACTCCTATCTACTAATATATATGTTGGTTAGTGAGCATTTTAATATTAGTTTTTATGTTAAAATAGTTCATTTTCTTTAGTGACTTATTGTTGCCTCATTGACTCACTGGTCATATGCCAATAACATTTGGCAGACTTCATTGTAAACGTTTCAGTGAACGTTGGAGTCAAGAAAAAACTGGCAGCTCTTTCATCAGCCATTGATGGCATTAGTTACCCCTCTCATTATCTCATTCTTTATTCCTCCATTATTCTTTGTAACCTATGTAACATATGTAACTCCTAAGGCTATTTATCTTCACTATTTACCACTCCATTATCTTCCTATTTATTCCTAGGAAGACTTCTTTTAGTATAAATAGTGGTGACCTTCATTTGGTTTGTACACACATACAAAAAAAATATAGAGTGCATAAAGTTTGTCAAAAAGAGAGTTTTTATTAGTTGAAGGGACGTGTTCTTTTTGTGGAGCTTTGGACTCAACTCTTG
Source organism: Solanum etuberosum (assembly GCA_029582245.1). Classification (NCBI taxonomy): domain Eukaryota; kingdom Viridiplantae; phylum Streptophyta; class Magnoliopsida; order Solanales; family Solanaceae; genus Solanum; species Solanum etuberosum. Next base: position 1,737 of record JAJONR010006042.1, on the reverse strand, counting down.
TCCAGAGTTTGTTGAGTTACACTTTTGTGATTAGGCTGTTGTATCCTGGAGGGGACAAGTCAAGAGGACTACTGCTGGACTAGTGAAAAACATTTGCTGCAGTGGGCTTGTATCTCCTTAAAGAGAGCGAGATATCCGCGTCTCAGCCTGAAGAGATTTTTATTTCTTCAATTTTATTTTTCAATTGTAATCTTGTTATTTTTGTAATTTTTCACTAACAATTTAAGGAGAATCAATATGGCTACAATTGAAAAAACCGCGAATATCAAGATGAGAGATCTTAACAAGCTATTTCAGTTCAATGGTAACCATTTCAAGAGATGGAAGGGTAAAATACTTTTCTACTTAAGTCTTCTCAATGTCTCTTATGTGTTAACTGAGAAGAATCCTAATAAAGTTGATGATACCTCAATGGATGATGATGAACTTATTTCTCATCATGAGAAAGTGAAAAAGTACGATGGTGACTCCTATAAGTGTCGGTATTATATTCTTAATTGTCTATCTGATAATTTTTATGATTATTATGATAGAACTTATTCTAGTGCAAAGAAAATTTGGAAAGCATTGCAGAGTAAGTATGATACCGAAGAGGCTGGAGCGAAAAAATATGCGGCTAGTAGATTTTTTCGTTTTCAAATGGTGGACAACAAATCAGTGGTAGACCAAGCTCAAGATTTTATAATGATTGTTGGAGAGCTAAGGTCTGAGGAGGTAAAAATTAGAGATAACCTTATTGTTTGTGGCATAGTAGATAAACTTCCACCTTCTTGGAAGGAATTTCAAAAACTATGCGCCACACACAAAAGGAAACCTCTCTTGAAACCTTGATAATGGAAATTCGCATGGAAGAAGAGGCAAGGGGCCAAGATGCACTTTTACAAACAGAAGAGAGCAACATCACAACGAAGGTAAATTTAATTACTTCAAATAATGCTACTCCTGAAACTCACAAAAATACTTCTTTAAAGCCTAAGAAGAAAAAATTCAAGAAAAATAATGGTAGACCTCCCAAGAAAAATAATGGTGAAAATAACCAAGCACAAAATCAACAAATTCAAGATAAGGAACCGTGCTTTGTTTGTGGCAAGAGTGGGCATATTGCTCGATTTTACAGATTCCAAAAACGTGGTCCTAACCCTCAGGCAAACGTTACCGAAGAATCTTTTGTGGCGGTGATTACCGACATAAACATGGTTGAAAGTGTTGATGGATGGTGGGCTGATTCTGGTGCAAACCGTCATGTTTGTTATGACAAAGATTGGTTTAAAAAATATACTCATTTTGAGGAGCCCAAAACCATCATGCTTGGTGATTCTCACATTACTCAAGTGCTTGGAACGGGAGATGTCGAATTGTGTTTTACTTCTGGAAGGGTATTAACTTTGAAAGATGTACTTTATACTCCTTCTATGAGGAAAAATTTGATGTCTAGTTTTCTTCTTAATAAAGCAGGCTTTAAACAGATTATTGAATCTGATCAATATGTAATTGTAAAGAAGGGTATTTTTGTGGGAAAGGGGTATGCTTGTGATGGGATGTTCAAACTGAATGTAGAAATGAATAAAGCTTCTACTTCTGTTTATATGCTTTCTTCTATCAATTTTTGGCATGCTCGTTTGTGTCATATTAATGATCGTTATGTTGGAATCATGAGTAGTTTAGGATTAATCCCAATGGTTAAAAAGAATTTTGAAAAGTGTGAGGCTTGTAGTAAAGCCAAAATCACTAAAAGGC